>PQWD01001567.1:208249-374632 GCA_019425675.1 Leucinodes orbonalis | reverse complement strand
ATTTCCGGAAATTTACAAATGGTAAACATTGATTATCAATCTATATCTATACATATAAATAATGTTGGAGTGTAAAATGTAGCCTATGAGTTTATCCAGGGTATCAGCTGACTTACATAAAAATAGCTTTGTCAAGTCACGACAATGCGCGCCGCGCGGTTAAAACATTGCTTTAAGTTTTTGAAATAAAAAGCTTTTTTCTGAAATAAAAGTAGACAAAGTATTTCCTTACTACATCAGCTACCTGCCAAAAAAGTCCCGTTTAAATCCATCCAGCCGTTTTATAGATTACCAAACAAACAGTCAGACAAAAATTTTATAAAATGTTATTTTGGCATATGTCCAGTATAAATCAAATTGGAGCGTTTGTTTCCATAGAAACAAACGCTCCAATTTGATTTATATGTAATTTTATTGTAAAGATAAGTAAGTGCATGTGGATTGACATAGAGTAGCAAGCTAAGCTCGTTGTATTTTCCGTAGTACGTGCGTGGACAATAGATTCATGAATTGTGTGTTGTGAGTTTCCATCCGTGCTACGTACGACGGCTTACGAAAATTTGTTTTTAATTACATTAAACCAGAATTGTTTTTTTTTACTACTCTTTTGACTATATTTATATGATCAACAGTTGACCAAGAGTCTTAATTACCTAACAACTTCATTAAAAAAAATTAACAATAAAATGATTTTTTAGATAGTTAATACAAACATGCACTTAGGTAACTCGTTACGTAGGTTAACAAGTATGACGTAAAATAACGTCACCGTACCGTACCGCAGCTATTAAATAATCTATTTCTCTTAGTTTATGAATCAGTGGTCGTGTGTGTAAAAATAAAAGCAACATGAACGAGGGCATCGTCTGCGTTTAAAGATATTTTTATTTTCATATATCTAAACATTTAGTCTCAACATGTCATATGTTTATTTTAGCTTCATTATTAAACATTGATTTCTTCTAAATTAGTGCTTAGTTATTATTAAATAATAAACGATAATAAAACTAAATAGTTTTGCTTTTATGGCATATTAAGAAATTAAGAATCTTATTTATTCCCCAAGCAAAAACCGCTTATGCTGTTACTGTTATTTTTTATATGCCTTAAT
Organism: Leucinodes orbonalis; assembly: GCA_019425675.1. NCBI lineage: Eukaryota > Metazoa > Arthropoda > Insecta > Lepidoptera > Crambidae > Leucinodes > Leucinodes orbonalis. The sequence goes on along the minus strand of PQWD01001567.1, from coordinate 373,521 downwards.
TTGTTTGATTTGGTTGATTTCTGCCTTAATTTGTTATTTTATTGTTTAATACGAAAATGACGAAATATTTTGGTGGCAACATTGTACATGAAATGTTTTTGGTGGGATTAATAAGTCTACGTCTGGTAATATATATGCAACCTTTCTATTATAAGAATGACAAATATAAAATAATATCATTGATTGTTTTATGTTTCTCTTCTCTTTCACATTTGTAAAATTGCCCGTGCCGGGGCGCTTCTTTCCCCATATATATACCAGGTTACCCAGCCCTCGCCGCAACGCCCTAAGCCGAGGTTCGAGTCCCACTCTGGGACGTCCTTAGGTTCGTTGTCTAAATTTTTAAGTCATTTCTCAACCACTGCATCACATGGAACACCATATGATGCTATGGTCGAGAAATTTATTAGTGCGGTATAATTTGGAAATGTGTAGAAAACATATTAAGTATTATCAAAATCTTAACAATAAACTAATAACGTAACATTAACGCATTTTCCGATTTCGAAATTTTGGTACTTCACTACATAGTATAAAACAAAGTCGCCTTCTCTATCTCTATCCTTATGTATGCTTAAATCTTTAAAACTTCGCAACAGATTTTGATGCGGTTTTATAAGTCGGTGATTAAAAAGGGCGAAATTTTCTTCAGTGCCTAGGAGCGGCAATTATGGTTTTTCTTTAAGATTTTTCTTTATATTAAAAATAATCGTGACATAATTATTGTGTCATGATTATTTTATTAATTCCCAAAAAACACGTTCCAGAACAAAATGACATACGATTTATGGCTACGATGCTAAATTTACTCGTAGGTGTTTATTCATTAATTTATTGCATACCAGATGACATAGATGTTACATAAACAATTTATATGATATAATATCTAAACATCATATGGACCTTTACAGGCATATCTTAACATCATATGGACCTTTGTAGCAACATGTAAGTGAGAGGGGCAGATATTTTATCATAATATATGTAATTAATTTTCCTTATGTGTTATGTATTTAATTATAATAGATTTTTCTTTGTCATTTCAATATTAATTTATTTCGTAAAAGTACTTTTTTATAAGATATTCTTTCAGGATTTTCATAAATTTGGGATAGGAATCTTCATTTTTTATATAATTTGGTAAGTTATTGTAAATTTATTAGACATAGGGTAAGGGCCAGAGCTATGCAAACTAAGATTTGATTTTATTTGAATTTAGCTATTTTTATATTGTGAACGATATTTTCTGGGACGTCTACGGTTTTAGTATAAAAATGGGATTTCTTAAAAATAAATTTACAGATTTCTAATATATAAATGTATGGTAGGGTCAATATGTTTAAGTTTTTAAAATGAGGCTTACAGCTGTCTGTTTGTTTTATATTTGTAAGGATTCGTATACATCTTTTTTAAGTATAAATAGATCGTGTGAGTTGGTACTGTTATCCCAGAGAATTATACCATAGCTGAGCCACGCATATGCATAAGCATAGTACACTGTAATACTTGTATGCGTGTTGGTGGATAGTTTGGTTTCTCTTAAAGCATATATAAATTTGGATAATTTTATTTTTACTGTTAATAGATAACGGTTGTTAATAGATTTTCCATTATATTTACTTAACTAACCTGTTAAAATTGGTGAGCTGATAAAAATAATTTAAAGAAATATATAAAAAAATACTAGATAAATGATCGGAGACAAACTTATACCTATGATATAAATATAAAAAAATATAAATATGTAATAGGAGGTACCTACAACTAAAATGTACAAATGTGAACGTTCAGCATTCTAAATGGTCGTATTTATGTACAACTATAGGTACTACTTTATTTTTGACCTTCGTTGATGGCCAGCAATTGCGCAAAAAGATTATTTATATATTAAATTCATACAATTTTATTTGACTATAAAGTTTTAAAGAAAGCGTACAACAATTGGAAGGAAAATAAGTGTACGCTGAGACACTAAAGCTCATTATAGTTTTCCACCCAATTCACGTCATTCTATGTCACGGGCTGTCAACGAGACCCTGGTGATAAAGTCAAGGTTTACGTGTGACCTTGTGTTGTAGTGTCCAAATCTCACAGAACGTGTCGGCTCGACTACTAATTTTAACTGGTGCAATTTTTATTCAAGTCGATATTTAGGGAAACATTGTATTATTAAAATTGTGATAAATAAGCATATTAACTGAACTTAATTTAATTATGAAGTAAATGTAAGGAGTCCCGGTATTTAACTATTGAAACCAAGCAAACCCGCCTCAGTTCCTTGTTTTTTTTTACACTACTTAGTCGCAAACAATCAATCTACGGGCCGCCTGATGGTAAGGGGGTACTTCGGTATGAACGCTTGCATTCCCAGAGGCACTACATGCGCGTTTACGCACTATTTTGGATATCCATTTTACAAATGGTCATAATATGAACTCATACAATGAAGATTCCTCCAGTGGACATCACTACATAGTATAAAACAAAGTGTCCCCTCACAGATTTCCCAATACAATGAGATGTCTATGGTGGTGTCCCTATATCCCTTTGTATGCTTCAATCTTTAAAACTACGCAACGGATTTTGATACGGTCATTTTAGATATTAAGAGTGATTGAGGAAGAAGGTTATATAGTGAATAATAAGATCCATTGAATAGTGGAGAAATACTGTTATTTAATAGGTTTTTAATGAGTTGTCGTAAATAATATTTTTTTCCGCTTACATTGCAAACGCTGGCTGAACCATACGAGATTTATCAAAATAGTATAATAGGTTCTTTACACATTCCAAAAGTCTTCAGAAAACACCGCGATATATCTATATCTAATGGATATCCCAATTTTTTTGTTATTTACTTTTTACTACAAATTTTATTTTTATTTATTTATTTCCCAAACTATACATATACATTCGCATGAATTTTTAACCTGCCCTCCACACTAGGTAATGCCTGTCCTGTGGAGGTTATAATGATGTTTACAGTATGACAATTATACACGGCACTACATTAATTTAAACTATAACACTATGAATTATACATTTAATTAACAAAGTACAGTCCGAAAATGGCGTTTTGGTAGGTGAAGTGAGTGTGCATATGGGAAACTACTTCATTACTTTTAAAAGATTTTCTGCTTCATCGTGAGGCTCAGGAGTGTTTTGTGTAATAAAGCTCTTGCTTCCCTAAAAGATTTGTTGACAAGTTTGAGACGATTGACTAATTGATTATAGATGCGAGGGAAGAGGTGTAGTCTGAAAAGCTGAGCAAAACCAGTTTTAGATCTAACGATTGGAATTTTAAAAACCCTTTTATTCCTCATGGCGGTGTATTCGCTAGATGCGACTACTGTTCGGTGGAAGAAACCACTGCTCTAGTATAAAGAGCTTTCTCACGCTAAGTACCCCGAATTAATTGTACAGTGCAGTACAAGGTTTAAAGGAGCCGTCTTCAGTACTCCTCTTTGAGCTCTCTCTAGAACAATAAGTGAGATTTTATAAGCACCCCCAGGCAAGTATACAATAGTTGACGATGGATTGGCACAGAGCCAGGTCAACCTTTTTCAAAGTCACGCAGTCGGCCGCCTCCCGAAGATTTCTTATGACATGAGTTTTCTCACTCTGCAAGACGTAGTCGCCAGATGCTCTATGAACTAGTTCTTCCAATACATTTGCAATCACATGAGGACATACTATTTTGAAGGGGACACTTGTGGATTTTAACTACATTTAGATTGTTGGGCGCCGAGGCCGCTTTAGAATTAAACTATTATTGTTGACCCATTCCGAAACCTGCCTCATACCGGCCTTAGGCATCCCGCTCCCAAGACACGTCATGAAAAATGAGAGCGGTACCGTCAGCATAACAGAGTATGTCAACATCTTGCATAGGGAGCGATGAGATGTCGTACATGTATAGAACGAACAGCATAGGCCCCGGAATGCTGCCCCTACTCATAGAACTTCTACGGAATACTCATAGAACTTCCGATCCTTATGCACTGATATCGGTCAGTTAGATAGCTGATGAACCAGTTAAGAGCACTTCCTCGGACTCCGAAAGCTTGCAGCTTCCTCAAGAGAATTGGGACGGAGTCTGTGTCGAATCCCTTGGATAAATCAAGGAATACCCCGACACATCCCCGTCCATGTAACTACTCTGAACGGGTGCCGGAGGGTATCCCTAAATAATGGCTATTTTCGAAGCGATTTTAACCAATACTGCATTAATCCTTATGCAATTAATTGTTGTTTAAATAAAGATCTTTATGGCCCTCTACATTATTATGATTAAAATGAATATTCGGAAAAATATTACAAATTAAAAAATTGCGGGTCGTAGCGTTTGCGGTGGTACTGGCCGGCACGGCTGGGGCGCCAGGCCGCGGAGCGTGCCTATCGGGCCGTTGTTTTCATATAAAACGTTCACAGTTTTTCTGTAGTGTATTTGGGGTGGGTCGCTAGTTATGCATATTATTCGTATGTTAGATCAGAGAGCACGGCAGTGCTTCCACCAAGTTGAGCGCGAAGCATTACTGGCGTACCATCATTAACTGGAACCATTTCACATTTAAAGTGAGAACCTCTGGATAAGACCAGAACTCAGAAATTTCCGTTATCCAGTAAGATAAGATCATCACATACCTAAAATCCTAAATTTCAAGTCATTTAGTTCCATAGTTAAGCGAAAGCGAAGTTTATCATTCAAGAAACTTTCCCACTCACTCATGACTGTCATGAGTCATGATTATCAAAATAGAACTAGTATTTCCCATAAACTCAGAGAGCTACTTATTTACTTAGGCACCTACTACAACTAAAACATTCAGTAAAATTAGCCAAGTCAACAAATTCTATATATCAGTATATATGAATGGCTTGGCTGTTTCGGGTCAGAAACTAAATATTCGCATCACCTCCACGATGCGGTAGCGAAACAGTGAAGCCGTCATGTTTGTTTAAATGAGGGTCGGTAAAGTTAGGTCGTGTAAATTCAGAAGCATGGCTCTATATGAGTAATGATATCTTTTTCAAATTGCAAGCCTTACGTGGTCGTATAAAATCTTACATTTTCTTGAATTGATATTGTCTTAAACTCACCTTATTATTTTCGATAACTTTATTCTCTTTAAAATGACGATCAATCGCAGTTTTCATTATTTGAATCTTCGGCACCCTAAGACCTTTTTCAAATTACAAAACATGAAAAAATCTAACCCAGATTGGACCCACGGAGGGTGGTGAATCACTAAAAATCCTTAGTTAGCGCTTGCCCTCATTCTTGCTTGTCTACGGGTGCTTTGTTTTGCGGAAAGAGCACTCCGCTTGCCAATGCCCCGCGTCGTTGGTGTAACTTTGCGAACCTTCGCCAATAAATTGGCATAATATTAACCATTAATCGTAGTTCCCCTAGGTTTGTTATAGTCGATGAGCAAGTCTCGCTATCCCTCGCTATATGCATATATATTTTCCCCGTAAATAGTGTTCGTTAGCTTGGATGCCGACTTCTCCATGCATTCTGGTTTGAATATTTTGATCAATTTTATCTGCAAATAGTCTTTGCAACTTGCGAGTCAACGTTGTTTGATGAGTGAGCCTTTTTTCGGTAATCAAATAAAGTAGCATTTCTTTTATGACAATCCGCAATTATTATGTAGGCTCTTTGTTTTGGTAAATGTACGCTCATTCGAAACATGTGTATGTGTGTTGTCGATGCTTTCGGAACACTTTTTTCAGTTGTTTTGTGAGCATACCAGAAGTCTATACTTTTTACATCATTGTTACTGAATGTCGCACCTGGGGACATGACAAATATTTATCAATCATATCATTGAGTAAGTTCCTTAGGCCGCAAACTTATCAGCCCTTTACTGTATTATGATATCAACATTGTGACCGTTTGTATAATATTAATAACTGACATGAAATTATTAAGTCAAGTAGATACTTTAATTAGCTAACACCTAAAACCAGACCGAAACAGCGATGTTAGGCATCTTGATTAAATCCTGAAAATGGTTCTCTAAGAGTTTATAAGGTGAATTCATCATAATGATGAAGAATAAATTTCCAATCAACTAGTTCTTGCTCAAATATATCAAAAAGTTTTACTTTATTATTACAGCTGAGGAGTGTCTACTCCTTAGCTGTAATAATAAACTTGATATGTATATGTCATAGCCACCTGGTTCGATTAGCCAATTAATTTATTAAACGCCGGCATCCAACTGTATGCCTAGACCGATAAGCAGTTGTTTGAACTAAAATCACTCAACGTTACGTTAATCAATCAACCAAAACTTTCAAGGAATTAAATATTAAAAAAACAGAAGATCTATGGGGTATTTCTACTCATATCATAAAAGTAATTATTGATAGTATTGCACCCCATCTAGCATTGATATTTAATACTTGTGTAGATGAAGGTCCCTTTCCAAATTTAATGAAATACAGTAAATTAATACCATTATTGAAATCCGGTGATAAAAGTTATCCATCTAACTTTAGGCCTATATCTATTTTACCTGCATTAAGTAAAATATTTGAGAAAATTATATTCAATCAGTTGCTTTCACATTTTAACGCTAATAAATTATTACATGGCTTCACAAAAAATAAAAATACTACTGATGCAGGGATTGCTCTTATCAAGCATATTTTTGACTCTCTTAAGGAACTTTTTAAAGAAATAAATATAATGACTATAGCATCACAATATATTTATGAAAATTTAATTTACGTCCGTAAATACTATCATACCTTTAAAAAAAAATGTGACTCACACAATTTTAATACTAGGAATGGAAACAAACTTGCTGTTCCAGACTTGAGACTACATAAAGTAGGTAAATCTTTTATAGGAAGATGTATAAAGTTTTTCAATAAGGTACCGCAAAATATTGTCGAGTTACCTTTACACATGTTTAAAGCTAGAATAAAAAATCACCTTTCTAAAAAAGGGTACTACACTATTGATGAATATTTATGTGATAAAAATCCGTGGTCTTAAACTGCTCAGCTATTTCAGTGTTTATGATATATTGTTACATTAAGTAATTGTTTTTAAAAAAGGCTACACTGTTGAGTTTTCTTGGGTACTTCTTTCTCAACAGGCCAAACCACTGAAGCGCTTTTTTTCAAAGCATCAAAATTCATATTTTTAGTTTAGTATTTTTAATTGTTTTTTATTATATATTTGTATATTTTTTGACGTTCATAAGTGCTTTTGTAAGCCTAATTTGAATAAAGAATTTTGAATTTTTGAACTCGGGCGTATTGAAAGTTAGCCATTTACGTTAGTCCTAGCGACCAGTGGCGAGCACAGAGATTATGAGTAGGATATGCAAAGTGAGTGCCAGTAACTGCAAAAACAATAAATATTTTTTTAATTTTTGTCAAATTAAGTGCTGTTAATGGCAGCAGATCAAGATGTAGAGGAACATGGGCGAAAAAGTTGGAATCATTTAATACGTTGACGACCCATCTGGTGTAATGGTCGAGACGTTGGCTGCTACACCGGGTTGGTTCCGGGTTCGATCCCCGTACAAATATTTGAGTGCATGAACATGTCTATTTGTAATGGTCTGGGTGTTATCTATGTATGTGAATCCGTTGTTTAGTACCCATACTTATGCTTATGCTTCACGCTTAACTTAGGGCTAGATGGCGCTGTGTGAATGTCAGTGAATATTTATTTATTTATTTACTGGGTTGTCTGGACGCACAGGGTATTTGCATATATGGAGTGCACGCCCCTTTAGCGACATTTACATTGAAATATAAACAGGCTAGTCATTTTATTGTGCATTCAATTTCACGAAGTACAGTTTAGAACTAATTTCGCCGTAAATCGAAATTGCCGACCATCCCATTCACGTTTAAAAAAAAATCTAATTACCTACCTATCATATGATCATAGGCCAGCTAGATCGCAAAATTATTTCATACATCCTCCTGTTTACTTCAACAGATGCTAGAAGCTGCGTAACATGCGACAAGGTGTTAGAAGAACTCGAGAAGATCGATGACGATACTGACACGTTCGGTGTTGATTTCGTCAAGATCAACGACAAGCGACTCGCTAAACAGTATGGCATCACGAAGTTCCCCGCCCTCACGTACTTCCGTGAGAAGGAGCCGATCATTTACGAAGGTATGTTTGTAATGTTAAAATGCACTTTTATAAAGATAGGTAACATTTATCGGATACTTGGAGGTCTTCCACAGTTCGTTTTGGTCGACATTGTCTGCCGCGTACTATTAATTTGTGGAATCAGTTGCAAATGTCCATGGGCAGCGGAAACACTTTCCATCAGGAGAACCGCATGCTCGTTTGCCTCCCTATGTTATAAAAAAAACCAGTGGTAACTTCCTCATGGTCTAGTTACAACTGAGAAACTAAACGAGTATAGATAGCTGCTTGATCCGTGAGCCCTTTGAGCCCGTGAGTCATTTGCACTATTTCCCAGATCATCATTTTTAAACTAGAATTACATTGCACGAACATGATTGTACGAACAGCACACGAACAAGTATTCGATAAATTCGCATTTACGAATGTAAATGCGAATTTATTGAATACCACATGTTATTCTATCTACCAGTAAATAAGTAAAAAAGAACTTCATCTCTGTTATTGCGGCTCCTAAGTATATGACAGCTTTTTCAACAGCATTGAAGACAAAACATTGGTTGAGTGCTATTGATGTCGCGATTTAATGAGTACCTTCCTAATTAATAAGGCGATAGGTTGTAATGAGTGCAACCCTACGCTATTTCTACTGATTTCATATTGTATTTTGCTTCTAGAAAAGTAGTAGAACTGATTTTTAATGAACATAATTTTATGTTATACATAAATACTAGACTAGACATTTGCTTATACATTTAATTTTCAATTATCTAAATGATATGATTAATTTTGTGCTGCTATGCTTTAGGAGATCTTATGGATGAAGAGAGCGTCCTGGATTTCCTGACGAGTTTAGAAGCAATGGATCTTCCAGACCGGATAGAAGAAGTAAATCAAAAGATTCTTAGCAAAATCATCGAGGAAACAGACTATGTAGCTGTCCTCTTCTGTAAGTTTTTAAGCTACTACTTCAATTGTTTTGTACTTAATTAACTTTTTCAGCTATTGTGGTAAATTCGTCTTTTAAAAGCAAATTTTCTACTAACATTTACCGGCTGAAGCCGGCTGTAAAGTCTATCAGTGTACATCTGTAAAGTAGAGTCTTCTCTGTCAACTTTACTAGTCCATTGTAATGGTAGTAAAGGTTGATCGAGTGTGTATAATGCGCCGTGTGTTTTGACATTGTTTTTGACGTAGGTCCTGATCACAAAAGTTGCGGCCCATCGAACAGTAAGTAAAACTGAGGTGGCGGCATGTTCCTATATGTTGGTTTGGCTGTGATTCTTCTGCTTCATAGACTAGTTATATGTATGTGTATAATTAAACGTCAAATGAGAATAGAATCGAAAGTTTCGTTACATCATCTTAAATGAACAATTGAAGACGAATTTAGTAAATGAAAGATTTGGCACTATTACAATAATTTGAATAAATTGTGTTGTTATGACTCACGTTAAATAATATACAGATACATTCAATATATAAAACATAAAAGTATTAAACGTACCTACATAGTACCTACGTGTAAAACGTATAAATAAATCCATGGGTCTTTTTTAAGACTTTGTCATCTTAAATTATTACAAGGAATATTGTGATTGCATTAGCACATGGTAGCAATTTTTGGTTTCTGTACGAATCGCAACTGGGCTACGCATAGGTTTCGCATGCCTGCCGATGTAAGGAAAAGCCAGAATCAAAAACGCGTTTGCATTATCGGGCGATGAGGCTGTCTATTTCGGTCGAGCTATTTGTGGCCTGCTAGCAAGCTCGGATTGACGGACCGACCTGTCACGTCGACGACGACGTCAAGCGAACACTATCTCTCCATAACGACCGCAAAAATATACAAACAAGTATTATAGGAATCTTTGGCTTCAATTGCACATCCGACTAAGCACATAAATATAGAATCCAGTTATTGAATAATCGAAACCAGGATATTATCTTGATGACCTTGACCTATTTTTTAAAATGCTAGTCACACCACACCACAGCATGCTGTCAAATAAAAGTTAGACAATCCTATTTATATCCGCCTCCCAATTGGTATTGTTTACTATTGGTTGGCGTTTCCTGTGATAATTATATACCCCAGCATTCCATAGATTAGCTGTTGCAATTTTGATAAACCCTGATTGGTATTTTAGAATGTTTTATGTTAATTTTACAATGAACACTCGTTTTAACACTACATAACAGTTAAAATTCCCGCTTCAAACTATTTTCGAACATAATGTTTTAAAAATGAATACATATCCAGGCACTTTAAGTTTTGACTCTACACTACGTATTGCACGTCATAGCTTCATAACATGTACACACTAAGCCTTATACTTACATTGCACATACCAAAATTTTACCGCAAGCAGTTAACAATTATAATAGCTTAGGCACCTATCAGCATGAAGCAGAACATAGGAAGCTAATAAAGTATGGTAATGGGTTCAGAAACTAAGCAAAATATACATGATGTTTCAGACAAGCCCGAATGCAAGAAATGCGCCAAAGCTCTTCAAGAGTTAGAGAATATCGATGACGAGGCTGATCAACTTGGAATTGGTTTTGTGAAGATCCATGACGAGGAATTAGCTGAGGAGTACAGTCTTGGCGAACTGCCAAGATTAGTGTACTACAGGCATCAAATACCTATTATCTATGAAGGTTTGTGAGTACTAGAAATATGAAATCGAATTAAAAAATAAATAGTTTGGAATTCAGTCCAGATTTTAAAAGTTGCAGCTAATTTATCATCATAATCAACCTTTAACAGCCCAAAAATCGCACAAAGTTATTTTTCCCTACAGAATTCGAAACTGCGATCTCCGGGTCACGCAGCGGACGCTATTCCCATTAGACCACGGATGCAGGCTCATTAGTAAAACGTTATCAATGTCAATTCTAATTCGCTTTAACATTATCTCAATAACAGTGCACTTTACTATTTTAGGGGAACTAAGTAAGGAGGAGGATGTATTGGAATGGCTTATTACTAACAAATCAACGGGAGATGAGGAGGATATTATCGAAGATGTCTCTGCTAAGACTTTAAACACCCTGATTGGAAACGTAGACAATCTTGTAGTACTGTTTTGTAAGTATAATATTTAATATTGTTTCTCGTATATCTTATTCTATTTATGTTTCAAAGTGTTTTCCTTCTATTTGTTTTGTATTCAGCATATGATTCAGGTAATTTACTTTCTATTTTCAGACGATACGGTGATGAAGAATCAATGACGTCCTTGCGGAACTTGAGAAAATAGATGATGACTGCGACCGCCATGGAATTCAATTTGTTAAAAATTGATGACCAGAAGGCAGCTTCAGCGTTTGGTATTGACAGTTTACCAGCTATCGTCTATTTTGAAAAAAATACCTAACGTCTACGATGGTAATTTTTTTATTGTTTTTTTTGGTTTGTATGTTAAATATTGAAATGGATGCAAATAAGTATATAATACAGCTACAATTTAAATTTTATTCTTTTTTTTTACGTAAATATATCACTACTTCATATAGCTAAACTAGAACTATGTTACAATTTAGGTGACCTAGAAAATGAAGAAGAAATATTGGAGTGGCTGGTAGGTCAACTTGAAAAGACGAAATTGAAGATGTCACTGACGAAATGTTAGATAAGTTAATCAAAGATGGAAAGACAGTTGCAGTATTGTTTTGTAAGTTAATACAGTTATAGGTACTTTTCCTTTTTCTTTTACTGAATCATATTTTAAATAAACATCCTTATGACTTTGCAGATGATAACAATGATAGAAAGTCAAAAAAGTTCTTAACGAACTAGAAAACATTGATGACGAATGTGATCAACTTGGTATTGCATTTGTAAATTGATAATGATGAAGAAGCTAAGGAATACGGCATTGAAAAAATACCGACACTTTTGTACTTCGAAAAGGGTATACCGACTTACTACGAAGGAACCTCGAAGAAGAAGAGAAAGTACTTCAGTGGCTGCATTATCAAACTGAAAGCGATGAAATTGAAGATATAACTGATGAGATGCTGGATTTAATAATCGAAAAGATGCAATATGTCGCTGTGCTGTTCTGTAAGTATTGTCTTTTCCTGATAATTTAAGTCTTCTATAGCTGAAGAACTAAATCTAGTTTGAAAGTAAATTAAGAATTCAATTACATATTTTTAGTTAACTAAATATATTATATTTTATTATTATAGTTTTAAAATTTACAGTTTTACATTTTACTATTTTGAACAGAACTGACATATAAATGAAATACAGTTTATCAAATTTATTTCAGACGACAAGGACCAAAAGAAAAGCCAAAAAATTTTAGCTGAATTAGAAAACATCGACGATGAATGCGATCAAAATGACATTGCTTTTGTCAAAATTGATGATGATAAGGAAGCTAAAGAATACGGCATAGAATCAATCCCACAATGGTATTTTTGAAAGAGGATTCCTCACATATATGAAGGTGATTTAATGAAAGAGGATGAACTATTGGGCTGGTTACTACTAAAAACGACACAGTGAAATTCCTGAAATCACCGATGAGATGATGGACAAACTTATTGAAACCACCCCATATTTGGCTGTTATTTTTTGTAAGTATATCATATTTATTGATAAAGCAGCCAGTTTACCCCAAATAAGTTATAAGAAACAAAACAATTGCTAAACATTATTTAAATTCACATAGGAATCACTAGGTATTGTTACAAAGCGACATATTCATGCACACATTTTTATTGAACGATGATTGGACGCGGACCCTTGCTGCGTAAGAATGGGACATGGGGACAAGCAATATTTTATAATTTAAGGCTATATCACTAATTGACTGCAAATAAATATGATTCCGTGTTTCGATAGACACACTTAGGATGTTAATCGTTAACACCACTTATCCGCATTAGGCGTTTTGGCGTACGGACCAATCTCCTTAAAGCTATACTGTGGGTTCTGCAGTCGTACGTTATTATTAATATTATATTATATATATTATTATATATTATATATATTATATTATATATTATATTATATTATATATATTAATTGCACATTGAACTTGTTTTTCTTATTATCAAAATAATTTCTCATCATCTGATTGAAGAGATAATGGAAATTTATTTTTAAGACGACAAGGATGACAACAGGATATCCGAATCCTAAACGAATTGGAAATATAGACGATGAGCTGGAAAAGGAAGGCATTGTTTATAGTGAGGATGGATAACGAAGCAGAAGCCAAAGAATTTGGCATTGATCATTTACCAACCTTAGTCTATTTTGAAGATATACCCGCTATTTACGAAGGTGATCTAATGAATGAGGACGAAGTTCTTGAATGGCTTATCGAGCAGAAAAATAGTGCAACATAGAAGAAGTCACAGACGAAATTCTCACAGATCTGATTGAAGAACACGAGTATGTCGTTGTTTACTTTAGTAAGTTATTAAACATTAAAATATCAAGTGTTACTATTGTAATGGCTCCTATCAGTTATTCAATATTTATTGCTGTTTTCTTTAGGTGGTAATTGTGAAGAAGGAGAAGAATGTGATAACATTTTGGACGAATTGGAAAATATCGACGATGAACTTGATGAGACCGGTATCATATTTGTTACCATGAAGATATTTCTTTAGCGAAAAAATACGGAATTAAGACATTCCGACTCTAGTGTTCTTCAGAAATAAGGATCCATTAATTTACAAGGGTAAGTTTATTTAGCACCTTTTGCAGAGCATTAAGAGATTTAGATCGGAAAAACACACTATATACAAGTGCTGTTTTGATAATGATAATGTTCGAAATGTTGTTGGCTGAATTTCCTTATATCCTGATGCTCACCAGTAACTTGATAAAATCAATTAAATTATTTTTTTTGTAAAATAGGTGATATTGAAGATGAAGATGAAGTACTGTCATGGTTGACGGATGAGAACATTAGAAATTCCTGGCAAGATCGAAGAGTTAACTCACGTATGCTCGAAAAATCCTCGAGGAAAATGATCACGTAGTAGTCTTTTTCTGTAAGTACTTAGCACAGTGTTTATTTAAATTAATAAAATGTCATTTTTAACGCATGTTTCTATACTTAAAGATAAAGAGGTGATAAAAGTCACAAAAGATTCTAAGTGAACTTGAAAACATCGACGACGAGTGTGAAGAAAAGGATATAGATTTTGTAAAAACATCTGACGAAGGAATTGATAAAGAATATGATTTACCTGAGTTACCGGCTTTAGCATTCTACCGACACAAATTCCGAACCATTTATGAAGGAGATCTGATGCACGAAGAAGCAATTTTGAAATGGGTGCTTGAACTTCATGATTCCCAGCCAGACGTTATAGAAAATGTTGATAGAAAGACATTGAAAGATCTCATTGACGATGTTGAGCATCTTGCTGTATTTTTCTGTAAGAATATTGAATAATTGTCTTATATTTTTTACTAAAATAGCATGAAAAAAAATTATGTTCCATATTTAAATTGCAGATAGCGATGATTGTGATACTTGTGATGAAATTTTGGAAGAACTGGAAACCATTGATGACGACACCGACAAACATGGCATACAGTTTGTGAAATCAAAGGATTCTAAATTGGCATCTGACATTGGTATTTTTAGTTTTCCAGTCTGGTATACTATGAAAGGGGTACCAATTATGTATGACGGTAAGGTTTTCCCTCTATAATAATAATTGCATTGTCTTACTATGTTTTTGAATTGTATAGTAGTTCTAGATTTTTATGATAGACAAAATAATGATTTCCAAGTTTTACGAATACAACTTCTTTCTTATTATTTATCCTGTTTATAGGTGACTTAAAGAAAGAAAATAAGGTTCTCCAGTGGCTAGTAGATCAGAAAAGTAAGAATCCACATCCATATCAATAAATTTATTATTAATTATTTTACAATCAAGATTTATTATTTGTAAGATTAGTTAAATCGCAAATTGTTACGTGCATGACATCATTCTCAAGTAATTTTCTTTCAATAATTACTATTTACGCCTTAAATGCTGGATGTTTGAGCTGTGTCATTTTGCATGACAGTTACTA
This sequence comes from Leucinodes orbonalis, assembly GCA_019425675.1. Lineage (NCBI taxonomy): Eukaryota > Metazoa > Arthropoda > Insecta > Lepidoptera > Crambidae > Leucinodes > Leucinodes orbonalis. Next base: position 358,327 of record PQWD01001567.1, on the reverse strand, counting down.
ATGCCTGCAGGTGAAGATAGCCATCGCCAAAAATATAAAGCTAATACTAAAACGAAGGCCAATGCAGATGGTGATAAAGGTCCGCGGGTTACGAAATGTATTTGATAAAGTAAAAAAATAAACCTAAATCTATACAACCTGTAAAGTGGAAGATCATGGGAACACTCAAAGTGAGATTTCCGGAGACAAAAGACAACTGGTAAAAGACGATGACAATGAAGATTATGACGACGACGATAGTGACAAGGACAATAACGATCTAGTGATGACAATGACGATGATGACACTAATGATGATAAAAATAACAATAACAGAGACTTTAATGATAAGGTTTTTAGCAAAGGCAGATTACGTAAACTTAAACAAATAAGTGAACAAAACACTCCTGACAAAGGGGCTACTTGGAAACAATTGGTAAATTAAAGATTCGCTACCCTGGAAAATCTATGACTGAAAACCATGATGGGGATGAAAACGATGACATTGACGACAGCGATGATGTTGATGACAATGACAGTGACGATGATGAAGACAGTGACGATGATGAAGACAGTGACGATGATGGAGACAGTGACGATGACGATGATGACGACAATGAGGACGAAAACGACGATGAAGCTGACATTGACTCTGACACTGACGATGATGATAATAAAAGGAAAACGACAAAAATAAACCAGTATTACAGATGAGAAATATCCGCCAACATAAAGATAATGTTCGCAATAAATTGTATGATGATGAAGGAGATGATGATTCCGAGGGAGATGTTGAGAATGAAGATGAAAGTGACATAGATGATGAAAATGATGATAATAGTAAGGATGATGATAACGATGAAGATGATGACAATGAAGATGAAATGAAGAAGAAGATGATGATGAAGAAGATGATGGCGATGAAGAAATGATGAAATGAAGAAGATGATGACGATAACGACGAAAATGATGAAGATGATAGCTTTTTTGGTAGAATAAAAAGAATGTTTACAGGTAATCAATAAAGTTGGACCCTGACAACCCTGCACGGAGGCACGGTGCCCTATACCTAAATGTCACACATCTGCATGGTCGAACGAACCGCATGGGTCCTACCATACTTAGCTGTCGCCTGCAGTCATAATATGCGAACGCTTTCCAACTTAAACGTTTTCAACTCTTAAACTTACTAACATCCATCTAGTCTAACGGCGCGGTAATATAAACCTTACGTGCACAGTATTAACTTTACTGTATCTTGTTTATAAATTTTATACGGGTTATAAACAACAGATTTTTACTGACTGCAGGCGATCGCTGTTTCTACATTGGATTGGGGGCGAAACCGGCTCTCCCAAAAATGACTTATGAACCCTACCAGTGCTGTCCTACTAAAGTCCAAAGCCCAACCAAAGTAGCCAAGGCTACGCCGACCAAGGTGCCGCCCAAGAAACTCGACAAGGGGAAATCGCAGCCGGAGAAACAAGTCAAGGGAAAAAACAAGGCTCTAGTCAAACCGGAAAAACCATCCAAAGGAAAAAAAGGTTTATTCGAGTCTGACAATATTTGGTGGTGGTAAAGAACTTAGTTTACGTATGTCTTGCTACTTCTTGTAATATTATTGAATATTACTGTAAGTAGAATTGTGCACGCGAGGCATCAAGTGGACACGAATGTTAATGTTAAAAGTCTTCAATCTATGTCGATTTTTGTTCACCTTATATATAATAATAATAGTCTGGTCTAACGTTGCATCGTTTGCCATTGCATATTAACAATGCTAGCTTTTGAAATAACCTCGTGTCCCTTGGTCCCCGCAAGCACTTAACAGGGTTGAACGTTGTACCATGTTAGCTGATGGACTGCATTCGATGATTCTAGGAACTGATTAACGAGTATCTTATTACACGGCAGCAGTCCATATATATTCACCGTTTTCAAAGTGTGATTATTAACTATAAATGAAAACTAAATATTGGGATGTCTGCAGACATCATTAAGGTGTACAAATCATTATAAAGAATTTATTTTTTTAATTCCAATATTTAGTAATGAAACATCTATTAATGGCATTTCTAGTTGTATTTTGCCGTGCCATCCTGAAAGACTTATCGTTATAAGAATTTCATGTTCATTATAGTGTTCTAGTCTTCATGGAATCTCATTATTTTGTAATACGATTATTAAAAAGCAACTATACTTATAGATTATGTAATAAATAGATCATGTTTTAATATGATGTACCAAAACCAGAATTTAAAATTGTCATACTTATTTCATGTAATTCAATTATATTTTGCAATTCAAATAAAATATATATAGTAGACGTAAGGGCAATACAATATTTCACACAGCGTATACTCGAGAGATCGCGAATCATTGTCTGTGTCGTCTAGTGCTCTTGCTTGCAAAGTGCTGACATTGTGTAACATTATTTTGATGTGTAAGATGTTGGTTGGCCGAAAATTCGCATGATTGTTAATTTATATTGTTATGTTTAATTGTTGAGTCGGCTCTATTGATTTTTGTTAAATAAATACATTTTCTATTAATTCTGTCATTACTCATTTTACACACGAATGATGTCAGCATGGTATTGCTGTAGATGTATCCGAGCATGCCCTTTCTTGGACTTAAACTGGTGAGTTTCCAAACTTTAATCAAAATGGATGTGGTTTCTTATAAAGTTTGTTACAATATTTCCTTTACAGCATATAGTAATATATGAAAAATTTTAGGAAATCTGTTGGATGAATCGGAAGTTTTGGACTGGATGGTTCAACAAAAGGAGGATGAAAGTATAGAAGAAATTGATAGGGATAAACTGTTTAAATACATTGATACTAAAGAGTTTTTAGCAGTAATTTTCTGTAAGTGGATATTTTTAATTGCTTTTTCAATATACATTTTACTAAAACATTAAAGTGTGAGTGAACAAATACTTAAACATATTTATCACATTCACAGATAAAGAAGAAGATCCGGATAGCCCCAAGAGTTTTAAGGCATGTGGAATTGATAGACGATGAAGCTGCAGAGTATGGAATAAAAATAGTAAAATGTAGTGACAGATTAATGGCTAAAAAGTATGGGTTCCGCAATCCACCTGGAATTACATACTTCAGAAAGGGAAAATATATTAATTATGATGGCGATGTAGATGACGAGGAAGAAAATACTCGATTGGCTCACTAATCCTGAAAATATGGAGTTGACAGATCATATAGAAAAAGTTAACAGAAAGATGTTCCAGAAAATAAGACAAACATCTGATTACGTCGCTGTATTTTTTTGTGAGTTTCCATTTAATAACTTGAAGCTAGCTTTAAAAAGTTTCAGTCAGTTTTTTTTATATGAGTACGAATAATTTAATTCCTTTTGTATTGTACATATTCCATGTTTTAGACAGTAATGACTGCAAACAATGTCCGAGAGTACTGGCTGAAATAGAGCATATTGATGATGATGCCGACGGCGCGGGAATCAATTTCGTGAAGATAGATGACTGGCAGATGGCGAAAGAGTATGGAGTCTTCGCTCTTCCAGCTGTATTATTCTTCAAAATGGGTTCCAAAGATCCCGTTATTTTTGCAGGTATATGTTATCATTTAGACGACCCATTTCGTGTAGCGGTTGAGACGTAGACTACTACACCAAGGGTTCCGGGTTCGATCCCGGTCAGTATACATATTTGTGTGCATGACATGTCTGTTTGTTATGGTCTGGGTGTTTTTCTATGTATAATATGTATGTATTTACAAAAAATGTATATAAGTATGTTTATCCGTTGCTTAGTACCCATTATACTTCACGCTTAACTTGGGGCTAGATGGCGTTGTGTAAATGTCAGTGGATATTTATTTATATTTATTATCTTTATATTTCAAAGGTAATTTTTCTACATTTTATTTATTATGCTTTTTCATGACTTAGTGATTTGGTCGAAATTCAGTGTTATTCTGAATTACTCGTAGATGTTATAATCAGATGCCTTAGAATAGTTACCACCTGGGTTCGGTAACTTAGTAGATGTGTCCTCATCATCATAAAATATGGTCTCTACACTTCTTAAAGAATAGTACCCGCCGCACACTCCATATTGCGTGTTGGTGGTAGACGATGCCTATTTCGCTAATCGGTACCATTGCCCAAAACGTGTGTTGTCCCTTTTAATTATGATGTTAAGTTTTTTTTTGCCAATTCAGCAATCTGGTATTATCAGCAATAAATTTTTTTTTAAGAATATTTTATTACTGCCTACAAAAATACATAATACATACATAGGTACAAATATTGCAGTAAGGAGAACAACTCTGCTAAGGCTCATCTGCGATTCAAAAATATTATCTTAGTATTCACAAATATTTGAAATTATTTAGGTGACCTGTACGATGAACATCAGTTGCTAAATTGGTTACTAACACAAAAAAATCCAGCGGGTGACGTGATTGAAGCTTTAGAAGGCCAAGAATTAATGGATATCATACAAGATTCCGGATCCTTAGCTGTTTACTTTTGTAAGTTTCCACATGTTTTAATCATGATTGTATTCCTAACTCTTATTATTTTTGTCACTTAATTAACTGTATATAGATTGCCTGCCATTATAATAGTGATTATTGATTACTTTAAGGTCACATGATTTTTCTAGTTTTAATTATCTAGATTAAATAAGCTTATTTAAATTGTAAGAAGAAATAAAGGAGATATTATTTATTAAATGCGAATTAAAATTATTTCAAAGAAATGAGTATATGTATTCTCAGATAGCTTTTTGTCGTGTGAAAAACTCGTTTTTAATAAATATCTGATAATTGCTTGAGAAAATAATGGAAGCATTTAGGATCAGTCAGCCTAAGCCTTAACCTTTTTTACTATCGCTTAATAAATATTATAACTCTGTTAACATAATTGCTTTTTAATAGGGAACAAAACATTGTGTGAAATTTGCAATTCTAAAGCAATGAGAAAGGCGATGAAAAAGAAAGACAAAGAACATGAAGACGAGGAAGGGCCGGATCAAGAGGGTACTCTCATTTTGCCAGAAGGCGCACTCATTGGCATTTTATCCCGAAACAGAATCCAGCCTTTACCCATAATTCACCTTAATTTAGCAGCATGTAGCATGTGGTTTATTTAGGAATAAATTTTCCTATGAGTATGGAGAACCATGTTAGAATAAACATGGAAGTTTGTTTCAGAATATTCCGACAATTTCAATGTTTTTTGTAGTTCATAGCTTAGGTCATATGTTTACGTGCACTGTTCCTTTAGAATCCTTTAGATGTATGAGTATGACCGCAAATCAACAAAGTTTCCTTTTTGTTTATCACCAAAACATTCTTTCACAATAAAACTATAGCAAAATATATTATATTACAGATGGCCCAGATTGTGAACAATGTACTGGTATTTTGGAAGAATTGGAAAATATAGATGATGATTGTGACCGTCATGGCATCAAGTTTGTTAAGACACAAGACTATTCAATTGCCGAATTGTACGGAGTGACGGATTTTCCTGTCTTGTATATTTTGAGGATAACGTGCCAAATGTATTTGAAGGGTCCCTTTCTGAAGAAGAAGAAGTCCTGCAATGGTTAATAACACACAAAAACCGAAGATCGTATTGAACTCATAACTAGAGTTATGCTAGAGAAAATGGTTGAAGAAACTCAATACCTAGCTGTTTATTTCTGTAAGTGTGAATTTTTATTTAAGGCATACTAGGTTACCTACATAGCCCGCTGGATCAGCAAGTCGAAATGGCAATGGGCTGGTCACAGGTGTCGCAGAACCGATAGCCGTCGGAGCAGACGAGTTTTGGAGAGAAGACCGCGTTTAGGCAAGCGTAGTGTGGGACGCCCCTCAGCCCGATGGACGGACAACTCCGAAAGATCGCTGGTGCTGGCTGGATTAGAAAAGCGGAGAACCGAGATATCTGACTCAAAATGGGGGAGATCTATGTCCAGTAAGGGTTAAAGAGAAGAATAGCATATTGGGTCTGAAATATCTTACCGTTAAGTTCTGATTATGAACTAAGTGTCATACCTACATGGATATTCTTAAAAAAATTAAAAGAGATGTTGCTTCCAAAAGAGCAGATTCCAAAATGGTAAAATCCGGAGTCAGTTACTTAGTTGCGAAGTTTTTTAGCATTTTTTATAGAGGTGTAAACTTTACCTTATCTTGGGTAACTTTCATTGATTAAAAGATCCAATACTGCACCCTATCACGGTCGCCTCCGGATCGGCGGCCGAAATAGCCAAAACATTAAAGCACTCCACCAACCGCCAACCGAGGCTGCGCTCCCATCGGCGGGGACAGTCGTCGCGATTCCCGAAGGTTCGCTCAGTCCCTTCGCGTACCGCGGGCCACTTTTCTCCCCAAACATATACGAGTACTACTTTACCAAGCCCTCCCCTCAACGCTCTAAGCCGAAAATCAAGTACCACTCTGGTACGCCCTTAGGCTCGCTGTATATTTTTTAAGGCTAAGAGAGAAACATGATATTAATCCTTTTCCCTCCCTAAAACAAGTTTTTCATTTACAACATTCGATTTAAATGAATATCTTAGGTGATATGTGATATCGCAGTTTTAACTCACTTAAATAAACGAAAGCGTAGGTTAAAGTTAGCGTTAGCCCAAAGTAACTATTACCCGCGGACGATGTCGCGCGCAAAACCAAGTTTCATTATAACATGTGACACATATTGTGAGAAATAAAGAGTGGTCACAGTGGCAGGTAAATTATGTTGTTCCTGGAATCTCTGCATGCAGAGATATTATTAAGCAGATATATTTCAGATCAAAATGAAGGCTATATATATATATTATAGGGAAGATGTTAACTATTCATTTATTCAGGGATCCGTAGCCAAATGGCAAGAAACGGAACCCTTATAGATTCGTCAAGTCTGTCTGTCCGTCCGCCTGTATGTCACACCCTTTTTTCTACGAAACTATTAGCACTACACTATTCAAACTTTGTAAGTATATGTATTCTGTGAACCGCAATTAGGTTTTGACAGGAAATTTTATAAAAAAATATTATTATTTTGGGTTCCTCATACATTGAGCTGAAACTCAAAAATTTTTTTTCGTATCCCTCCATGAAGATGAAATCTAACAACGAAATTTAGTTTGAAAAATTTCTGGTGTGTAGTTTTTTTTATAGGTCATAAACGGTGAACCACTATTTTTTCATATTAAAGCTGTAGTAGGTACCTAAGTAAATCAAATATTTTATTTTAAGTTACTTGCTGCTTCGGAAGTATCCACGGGCGAGTCCGACTCGCGCTTGGCCAATTTTTTATAAATATGTTTCGTGAGCATAACTCGCACTATTCCGGTATTTTATGTTACCTTCTCGTACATCAAATTATTTATTTTTTTAGATAAACTTAACTGCCACATTTGTGATCACATTCTAGAAGGATTAGAAAGTATTGATGATGAATGCGATGTTTATGGTATTCATATGGTTAAAATTCAAGATCCTCAACTGGCTAAGAGATATTCCATTAAAACTTTCCCAGCAATGGTGTATTTCAGGTAACTTAAAATTTTAAGATTACCACAAAATTAAGTTAAGCATTACGATTTCAACTTAAAAATTGTTATCTTAACAGGAACGGTAATCCACTTCTATTCGAGGGAGATTTGCAAAATGAAGAATCAATTTTAGAATGGCTCATCGATGACGATAACCGAGAATTAGCTGATGAAATTGAATCAGTTAATGAAAGAATGCTGGAAAGATTGCTTTATGAATCCCCCTTATTAGTTGTATTCTTTTGTAAGTTATTTTATAATAATTTTTATATTTATTACTGAGCTCAAGCTCTATAACATATTATTTTTGTAGATGATGATGAAGATTGTCCAGAATGTGCAGAAATATTAGAATCTTTAGAACAAATTGACGGAGAAGTTGACCAATTCGGTATAGATTTCGTGAAAATTTCAAGTCCAGAAGCAGCAGCAAAATATAATGTAGTAAATATACCCTCTCTTATCTATTTCCGCAAACAAATCCCAATGCTGTATGATGGTGATCTACACCAAGTTGATAGAATCTTGCAGTGGTTGACATCTCAAGACGTTTTTGAAATCAAAAATGAAATTGAAGAAGTAAACCGGAAAATGTTAGATAAACTGTTAGAGGAAAATGAATTTCTAGCTGTTTATTTCTGTAAGTAATTAATAACTTATTTAGTACCGGCTTTTTAATATACAAGTTTTTGTTATATCATATGCATTGCATTCACAGACGAGAAAAGTCCTGAAAGCCGTGCAGTTTTGGAAAAATTAGAAAATATTGACAGTGAAACAGATAATTTAGACATAACGTTTGTGAAAATGCAAGATCCGCGTTATGCTAGAAAGTGGGGTGTCACAAAACTTCCGGCCATTGTTTACTTTAGAAAAAGATTCCCCAGTATTTACAGAGGTAATACAAAAAAAATACTCAACCATCGTTATTTGTTTTCTAATAATAATATATCTTACCTTTTATGTTTTGACACACAATTTATTTATGAACTAAATATGAAGTATTTTATCTTGGTATTGATTTTCAGGTGATCTTTTGTCTGAAGACGAAGTATTAGAATGGTTGAGAAAGAACAGATTTAGGCAACCTGAATTGAATATCTTTATGTATGCATTGATCGCTCTATCAATAGCGTTCATTATGTACACAGCGTTCTTGCTACAGTGTTTCAAACCTGCGCCTCCTGCGCCAGCGCAGCACCCAAAGCAGGCGTGAAAGAATCTACCGTGAGGACTTTTATCATACCGATACATTTAAAAAACATTCTGATTTGACGAGTCAGCCTCGGCAGGCTCCTATCGACTATCCGACTTCGAAATTTTAGGTCAGCAATGTGTATGGTGTTTCTTTAATCACCAGCCCAATCAGTTGCAATATTCTCTTACGTCTAAATAATAATGGAATTAATGTTTTCTCTTTGTGATTATAGTGATACTCGGATCTTATAGTTTTAATTATAAAAACAAATATATGTCCAAAAATTGGCTGGTGATAATTTTTCTAAATACATACATCAGTACTATTTCAATTTGGCACGACATAGCTTTTATATGGGTCTACCCCATAAGCTACGTTAGATAATATCTAACGCTGTCTCGGGATCAAACTTTACTTAGATAGAGATTTAGAATACGAATATCTTCGCAAAATTTTATCGAACACGATTCCCAGATTAACCCTCTGAATTAGGACAGACTCATTATTAGTTAGAATTAAATTTTATATTTTCTGGTATGTGAATAGTAAATTATTTTGTGTTTTCTTCCTGTGTATGGCATTTTGAATTTTAAGACTGTATGATATTTTCAGTATAAATATAACAGTGAACATAGTATGAGCTGTACCGTTTTCCAGTGTGTCAGTGTATACAATAATTTAGTCATCAACGGAGCCGAATCAGTCTTATAATTGCTTATCTCTGATTTCGTCTTACAATTGTGGAGGTTTATGCCACCTTCTGGCATCATGAATACTGAAAAATGTGAAACTATTAAACATTGAAACATTACTGAGTTAGCACTTTTTCACAGGTTTGAATAAGTGGTTTTACTAGCTAATGGCTTCAGAGTGAATGTCAGCTGGGCGGGACCCTGGACTGAAGCCTGCATGTTACTACGGTACTTTGATGAGTGTCCCGTTTTATTTGTTTATATATATAATAGTTATATTACTTAACATAATCCCTAACGTTAAGCGATTAAAACGATTCTTCAGAATCTATTTTAATAAATTGAATCTGTATCAATGTTTTAAAAATTTCTTTCTCTTGATTTGGTTTCTCTTAGCTAGAATAAGCTGTGTGTAGTTAATAAAAATAAATATAATTAATGGAAAGTCTAAAGTAACGTAGCGTCATGCCCAATATTATATACCTATCATTCCGCTCTCATAAAATGTATATTGTTGTGTATAATTAATAATGATACCTTCATTTATAAAACGTTAGGTAAAACGTTATTTAATATTAAATAAATGCTCAAATGAGTTCATGGTGCGCAAAGACGCGTGCGGACGTTATTGTACATAAAATGTAAATATATAAAGTAAATAAAAATTGTAAAACTTTTATGACTTTATTGTTATTTTTTTCCGTGGGTATACTGACCTAACGAGGTTGTTGCGGATAATTATTACCTTCTAGCGCTTACTGTGTCAATAGGAAGACAAACACGCAAACTGATAATATGATGGTTAGTGATAGCACACATCATAACTTCAAAACACCTATAAAATTGGAGTGTAATAATATACAGGTACATTGATTCTGGGACTCCGTTACCCTTATTTGCTTGCAAAACAATGCAAGGTTCACGTTGGTACCTTTCGCAAGCGTTAGGAAACTCAGTAAAATTTATGAAAACTTAATTGACCATTATAACGCAAAAAATGTTGTAATCCCAAAAAAAATTTTCTTTTATATCCAAATCCCATCGAGTATTGTTGATTAGGTCTTCCTAAAACAGTACAATTATGTGGAAACTGTTTTTAAAAGTAATAATTTTTATGAAATAATAAACACTGCCCCTTTCATAAAAAAAAACCAGGGGCCAGAGGACATTTTACTATAGGGTAGTTAATTTAGGGTAGGTAATTAAGTCGTAGTTAATTTATATACTTACAGTAATTAAGCGTTTTCCCAAGAGTTATTTCGATGTCTCAATAGTAGGTATCCTTGTTTTTTTAGACTTCTCAATATGGCCGCCATGGGTCCGCTGCAACACGGAAGGCAAGGGTGGGAATTTCCCCTCGTTGAAGCACTTCAACTTTGGGCATTCATGCCTAGTCTACCAAAGTTCATATTGAAGTCTTTATATTGTCGGTGGTGTGGGGACTTAATATAATAAGACAAAATTATAAAATTTTATGAAGGTATTATCAATTTATTTGAGCAATACAAAAAGAAATGGATTTATTGTACAAATAAGTACCTTGTTATATATTAAATATTTATTATTCAATTAAATCTCAATAATAAATCACAGATTGAACGATCCTTCTTAACCTTGTATTGTACAATTCGCGAAAGATGACTACTGCTCTGAAGCATTTTTATCCCTTCGGAGATGCACAATAGTGCCCCCGCCAAGTCAAGCGCGGAGCAAACACTGGCGTACCATCCTTAACATTACACTTAACAGTAACCATTTCGATAGATTTTTCTATTTGAACGCAGAAATTGTTGTCATTCAGCGGACCATAATCACATATAAATAGGTATGTATATATTATTTATTTTATTTTAGTTACGAATAATCAGACCAACCTGTTGTCAGTCATTAGGTAGATAAGTACCTATGTTGTGCCATTGCAATGAATGTCATCAAAATAACCATTTTTATAAACAACTATAATAATAAAAGCCCTTATTATAAAGAGTAACTTCTCAATAGGAAAAAAAATCACGATCAAATAACCAGCAATAAACAAAGGGTCGTAAGTGCGTGACATTGCGTTTCAGAAATTCCCTAAACAGTAGTAATGTCTTCTAGCTCGTGATGCGTAGATTTACTGGATAATTTACTAAATTACATAAAGTTTTGATGGCCTTAGATTAACAAGACACTTTAAGTAGTGAAGGAAGGCTTCGTTAATGCGGCTTGTGTAATAATAACATTGGAGAAGGTTCATTACAAAATTAAAATTGAAATCTGATTTTTTTTTTATGTAATAACAAGACGTGCATTTTGAGGGTCAGAAAGGTATTTGTTCTTCCCGTTTTCAAACAGCTCCTGAAGGCATCGTGTGAACTCGGCATGCACTGCGTCTACTTCTTCGTTAGTTGGATCTAAATTCTTTTTAACCTCTAATGGAGTTCCAACTGAAATTAATAAATAAAGCTCTATTTATTACTAAATATTACTCTAACTGCAAACATTAACATTTTCGCTATTAAATGTGTTGTAAGGTAAGTTTACCAAGTGGTAAACTCAATACTCAGTCATCTAGGTAGATACCACCGCAGTGCCAGATATCGTACCGTAAAACAGGAGTGCTATGCACTTTAGTGTTGCTGGAAATACTAGTAAAAATACCGGGTATAAGAGACCTTAACATCTGTTATCTCGGGTGGAAAATAATAACTCTCTATCAGTTGTTGGTCTCCTTCGTTGCCGCTCTGTCATGGTCAGAGGTATCACTTACCATCCAGGTGAGCGCCTGACAGTCTTGTACACTTTGTAACTTAAAAAAAATTGATGGGAGTGGGACTGGTCATCGAAATCCTTGGAAACCTATTTTCAAACTGCCATATTATCAAAATTCTGATCCTTCCGATCAGAAAGTAACAGTCCACACCGTGGAGCTACTGACGTTTTATTATTTTATTCCCAGTTCCAGTATGGCATAATTATAGATAGGTATACTACTAATTACTTACCAACAGTAGTAATAGGCCCGAAGCGGAACAACACCGAACGAATATTGGAACATGCCCCTGCCGATTGGGAACATTGAGATGCCGGTGTACTGGCGCACTTTCTCTTGGAACCGTCGCAGTAAACTGTCTTTCGGGTTGTTGAATGGGCGGAACACATCGGTCTCGCCAATGACAGAACTGGAACTAGTGGTGCCCTAAAATTGTACAAAGTCACAAGTTACTAACGACTCATGTAAAACTAAAGTATAACGGCCAGAGTAAGATATTTATAAATGTTAAATGCATCTACCATGTGCGTATTCGGTAGTACATCTGAAATGATAAGAATCCAGACAGCAACTCAAAATAGGTAAGGGCAACGACCACAAACTGTGTAGTTTTTGGGTAAGGGTTTTAAAATCAATCTTTAATTAACTTAAGCTGGTGTCTACACTACTATTTTGCAGTAAATATTTTTACAATCTCTACTATTATTTATTGTTAGTACGAAGGTAATTTTATTTCACCTTCATGTTCAGTATAATCAATAGCATACGTGGCTTCATTCTTTTTAGAGCAAAAATCTTCTTATATTTGTTAGATAAGTCGTCAAATTTCTGTGAATCCAGAAGTACCTACATTTTATAAGTCACAGATTGACGACGTCCAAGCAACCTTCTTTATGAATGAGAGGTTCATTTTTTCTACCATATTAGACACCACAAAATTATTGCATAAAATCCCTTACTAGTTAATTACTTATCTAATGAACAACTTACCCCGAAATCATAGCCACGCGCACGAAGCCCTTCCTCCTGCTTAATATAACCTTATATTCTCCTGGATGCGAGTCTAATGCTTCTGCGGCTCCTCCTACAATAAGAGCAACGCATTTGCCCTTATATTTTTTTAAATCAAGCAGGTGCAACAAGCTTTCTTTTGAAGATGAGCATCCTCCTAGTGCTAAAATTAGATCTCTGAAGAAGGGCACCAAGAAATGACCTCCAAGGGTGATCATGTTACAAGTCATCCCTGGGAAGATTTTGTAGAAATCCAATGCATTAGTGGCGAAAGCCCCAAAAGCACCAGAGCTGACAACGCCGTGGGGGAAACATGCGAAGAGATAGTTTCTAGATGGATCAAGATCTGTTGTTTTGACAAGCTTAATCGGAAAGTAATCGCGGTAGTAACGCCACCATGACCAGTTCCTGACCCATTCAAATCTGAAACAGAAAAATATACCAATAATAATTAAGTGTAAAATTAATATTATATAAGATTGCTATAATACATGGTAGTCCGTCCTGCACTGCTATACATAATCATAATTAATTTCTTTATTTTTTCAATTTCACATGACACAGATGTTACATACATAAACTAGTTACATAATATAATAACTAAACATCATATGGTCCTTAACAGACACAGCAACATGGAAGTGAGAGCGGATACTCATTTGGACAAGGAAAGTCGAGGGTGGGCCTCCACAAGTGAGACCTTTTGCAAGTGTTTGGTGTATAAGAACGGACACTACATACAATGACGTGATTTCCATTTCAAAACTCGCCCTTGTCATAGTTCTTGCAACAGACACGAGTAGATCACGATTAATTTAACTTGCTGAAGCTGACAGATAATGTCGGTAACAAGAGTTCCCTCTGTAATTACTATAAGCTGGATGAGAAAAGCCCATTTTGCGCCAGATAACCCGGTCCTCCGGGGTTCTGGCTCAAAATGGGGGAGACCTATGTCCAGCAGTGGATTGCGATAGGTTGAAGAGAGAGAGAGTGAACTATAATTCCGTATTCTATCCAACGCCCGCTCTAAGCCCTTCTAGTCCCACACTTTGACACCCTTAGGCTATTGCATTGCATTTTTTTAAGCTGAGAGCCATCTGCGCTCGCCAATTCCGAAGAAGCTGTGAAAGCTATGCGCGGCCAACAGCAAAAACACATTTCGAAAAGAAATCACTTTATCCTGAAAATGACCCTAAGTTATTCTTCATCATCATCAGCTCATTATATGTCCCGACGAGGGGCATGTACCTACCCGTATAGGGCGTATTAGGCCTTATTCCTCACAATATTTTCCTTCACCGTAAGAGCTTAGGATAAAGGGACATATAATTTAGAAAATTCGAAAATACATTGGTACGTAGCGAGATTTCTACCTGCATCGGAAGGCAACTGTCCACACCATCGAGCCACCGGCTCATAGGTACTTTTATGTAACATTTTACTATTTACACATCGGGTCAACAATTTAAGTAAGAGCCAGCAAGAGATGTGCACAAATATAATTTGCAATCGGATTACTTACTTTCCCACCACGCTGACAAATATCGATATCATTTAACATCCACACTGCATAAATGATAGCCAGCCACCATAACGAGGAATACAGAAGCTGGATAGCGAGATATATTGAAATAGCCTCTCCAAATAGCACTAAGCATATCCAACCAGTCGCAGCCAAAGTTTGAAGACGTCTCTCCGTCGGTAGATTTCTCGGAGCCCATTGTACACCCATTGCATCCGATATCAACCTGAAAGAATGTTTGTTTTAAAATACAATGTTGAGAGACGTAGCTTTTTAGAAAATAATCACTTTACCACATCATCATCTATTTGACGACCCATTCGGTGTAAAGGTTGGGACGTCGGCTACTACATCAAGGAGTCCGGGTTCGATCCCCGGGCAGTACAAACATCTATGTGCATGAACATGTCTGTTTGTATTTGTCTGGATGTTTTCTATGTATAATATGAATGTATTTAAAAAAAAACCAAATGTATATAAATAAGTATGTTATCAGTTGTTTAGTATCCTAACTACAAGCTTGCGCTTATATGGGGGTAGATGGCGCTGTGTGATTGTCAGTGGATATTTATTTTTATCATCATCATTGCAGCCCAATGATTTCCAATACAAAATATTATTTTACGCTGCTGTAGGTGATATATGCATATCTATAAGTCTTTCTATTGAATTATAGCTCCCTACCTTGAAAACTGCTTATTGTCCCATTTTAAATTTCTCAGCTATTGGCCCCACAATATCCGTAAAATAATTTTGCAGTTAATTTTTTCGTTAGTGATAAATAATCCGCCTACTGATTTTTAACCTTCTACCTTAAATATTGCTGCATGCTCCATACAAACTTCCATCCCACATTTTAAAGAAGTGGGAAATTAGAATTAGACAAAAGGCAGCTTATGTCACACTTTATCCCTTCAACTATTTCTACTTACGTCGTTCGTCTTTCCGTTTTCGTGAAAGACGGACAAACAAACACATTTCCACATTAGTTTGGATGAGGCCCGCGTCACAGCTTATTTGCACTTGAGGAATTCTTATTTCTCCTAGCGATAAACCTGGTAAAATCATCATTAAATTTTTTTGAACACTCTAGGTATAATACATATTCTTATCAGTCACTGGGTACACTTGATATACACGTAGATACATTATTATCAGGCTAATCGTAGAAGATATTGAGTTGAAAACGGATTTACCGCAAAACTATGTCATCAAAGTTATTTTAATTTCCATAAAATCTATTCATAGAGGCAATTACAGTCCAATTAAATATCTTGAAAATTTGACAATGTAAAGAATGAAAAGTTCGAAATGCTTATAATTTGATAAGTATGGGTATACTAGAGCATCTTTGTTAAGCTGATCTATATATATATATATATATATAATTATATATATATATTATATATATATATATATATTATATTATATATTAATATATAATATAGATCGTCATCGTCGCAGAGTTCTCGGAAGAGCTATGATGAAGAGCCTTAATGGCTTTGCGGCACTCGGTTAGTTCCATCAGATCTTCAATTCTTGCAATAAATCCGCATTACTTATAGACGAAAGTTTTTGAACATTCTTCCTACCCGTGCTAACATACGCAGCTGAGACATGCATAGGTGTAAACCGAAATAAAACTACAACTAACAGTAGCATATATGGTATTCATTCTATTGTGTCTGGAATCACGAAAGTTAATCGGTTAAGGACAGCTTGCCGGATCAGCAAGTTGAAGTGGTAGTGAAGTGAAGAACTAATGGCCGTTAGAGTAGACATGTTCTAGTAAGGAGGCTGCGACAACCTTAGTGGTAGCGTAGGATGTTCATCGGCCTAATGACCTTAAAGGTCGAAAGTCATTAAAAGTCTACCCAGTGCGTTTGTTTAGAAAAATCACCTATATATTTATTTATCTTATTCGAAATACCAACAGAACTATCACAATTTGTTGAATTACAATGTAAAATACAAAAATATTTTTGAAATATATAATTATTTGTACTTAAGTGTGAAAGTGTGTCTGATTGTCCACCTATTTTATAAAGTCCTGAACAATGACGTTATTAGTAACTAATTTGGTTCATGATCAGCTAATTATACGTCCCCACCAAGGGGCACGAGCCTACCCGTATAGGGTGATTAGGCCTTAGTCGTCCACGCGGGCCAATGCGGATTGGACGACTTCACACACGCGTGGACGACTATGCTAATCACCCTATACGGGTAGGCTCGTGCCTTCGGTGGGGACGTTAAATGAGCTGATGATGATGAAATAATACTGGGAAATAAAAGTAAAAAAAGGTTTTTTCTTGTTACCAGATTTCGCCGCCCTTAATAAATTTGCCACCCTGGGCACTAGCCCCGACTGCCCCTACAGTAAATCCACCACTGGATATTTTGGGATTCTTCAAAGTGAACTGAAACTCTTAATTTTCGTCTCTTCTCACTTCCAAAGTGGTAAAATATCATTAAAAAAATATATATGATGTGCATTACCATGAAACCTATCAAGGAAATCTGGTTTGAACGACATCTAGTCGGTAGTTTTTTTTACCTCCGTCATAAACGATGAATCATAATGTATTAATATTTCTGCCTTTGTATTAATATTTCTACGTGAAGGGTTCGTTCATAGGTGAGTCCGACTCTCACTTGGCCGCTTTTTTAAGGAGGCAGTTTGATTCATATACTATTAGTATCCACTGACTTTCACACAGCGCCATCTAGCCCAAAACTAAGCATATTGATACTAAACAAAGGATAAACATGCTTATATCCTTTTTTTTGTAAATACATATATATTATACATAGAAAACACCCAAACCAATACAAACAGACATATTCATGCACACAAATGTTTGTGCTGTCCGGGGATCGAACCCGGAAACCGTGATGTAATAGACGACGTCTAAACCATTACACCAGATGGGTTGTCAAAATGTGGGTAGATGACTAAAATGTGAGTTCTATTAAGAACGGGCACTGGCATAGTAACTTAACTCTGTGAATAGGTAACCTAACCTAATCCACCAAAAAAAATGAGTAGGTAGGTGCTACATTTGATACTAAGAATACCTTAAAGTACCTAAGTAGTATACGAAAAATCATGTAAGTAGGTATCTTATCACATTAAAAATTCCGGATTAAAATGCACACAGATTGAGATATTTGCAACGATCCCATATTTGCCTTTATTAAATGTGTTAATTCAAAGGTATCAAAGTGCATATCTTATCCAATATCTAAGTATACTTACCTCATTTCCCATCTACCTTACAGAATAAAGGTAGGTATTACATATTTGTTTTTGGTCAATCGTGAACGTTTGGGTACATGCATGACCCTATAAATATGTTAATGGAAAATTTATGTATTGCTTGGAACAAGTTCTCGGCAATTGTTTACATAACCCAAACCATGCAGTCAATATCAAATATACGAGTATAACTTGAATTCTCAATACCATTAAATGACCATCAACACCAAAACAGCGTTTAGAAAGAAATAAAAAAGTGCAAAAAAAATAAATGAATGCATCTTACATAAACCAGCTCCGTATTAACTCCACAGTTTTGTTCCAATCCATCGTTTATGTAAATAGGGACACACACGTTCGTCACGTACACTGTTACGATCACAACTAAAATCCTAATCTGACATGATACTAATATGAATCATATAATATCATTAAGTTCACAAGCATTTAATAAAACACATTTATTAGGTAGGTACTTTTTAACTGCTACTGTGTTTATAAGCAAAAATATGTTGTTATTTATTGTCTTTTACTCAAGTAGGTGGTACAAATATCTCTGTTTACTACAAGAACGACCGGTCTTGCTATCAAGGAGATGTGCTAAAGTAGTGGTAATTGGTTAATTAATCACCGGCTTTAAATGAGTATGAAGAGTTGTTGTTACTGTGAATGTTTGTTACACACGATTTGTGTATTTAATTTATACATCACATCATATATTACGACACTGCTCGTCTAAACCTTCTAGATTATTTAAATCATTGAGGTGGTTTAGATCGTACCTAACCTAAGGCGCTGAACCAGGGTTAAACAATGACATTCTGTAGGTATATATAAAGGTAGGTAGGTAGATTTACGCCAACCGTAGGCTTTTTGTTTAGGTAAAAGTACGCTCATTCGAAATATGTGTATGTGTGCTGTCGCTGCATTTAGAACACTTTTTTCGGCTGTTTTGTGAGCATATCACGTATCTATACTTTTTACATCATTAGGGTTGGAAAAGACTTATTGACTTGTTACCACAGAGTCATTACCGGTTTTGAATATGTGAAATATTGAGATTAAGTATGGTTCAAAATATAAAGCTCATACACGGCTAGCTCCTCTGAGTACGATCAAGTGTATAATGAAGTAGAGAGCGGCGCGCGCATAAGGAACTGTCTGTAAGACCGTTAGAAAGAAAAAACAAATTGGGACTCAGTCGTCCACGCAGGCCCAGTGCGTACTAGCCGACTACACGCACAACCTTTCCGCAAGTTTCCTCACGATGTTTTCTTTAACCGTAAAAGCGTCGGATAAACGTACATACAATTTGCAAAATTCGAAAATACTTGAGTACGTGGTGGGATTTTAACCTGCACCTTCTAGGTCAGAAGGCAACAGTCTGAAGGTTCTGATAATTTATCAGAAGCCAACAGTCTACATACACCACTGAGCCACCGACGCTCTTTTAGAATCTTGCGGAAGAATATTCGTAAATTTATAAATTTACCACGAGACGTTTCAAATTAATAAATTTACAAAAATGTAAGCGTAAATTAATACAATTTTGCTCTGGTGTCCAATCCTACGAATTTATTATTATCGACAACATCAATGACACCAACAACCAGCTATTTTACGATAGACATGGGGTAGGCAGCTATGTTGTTGGTTTTCTGTGGAATCGGTACATACCTATAATATAATATCCATTTACCATTTGGTGTAGTTATTGAGACGTCGACTACCACACGATCCCTGGGCAATACAAACATTTGTTTGCATGAAAATGTCTGTAATGGTTTGGGTGTTTTCTATGTATAAAATGTATGTATTTACAAAAAAATATGTAATTATATTTATCCGTTGTATAGTACTTACCCATAGGTACATAATACACGCTTAACTTGGGGCTAGATGGCGTTGTGTGAATGTAACAAAGTGGTCGATGACTCGCTGAGAGTAACTATTTCAATATTTGGACTAAAGGCCAACCTCACCATTCAGTTACTACCTCACCTACTAGTTGATTTGGCGCTCGCCTCACAGATAGGGAATATTTGACGGTTGACGCCAACCTATCAGGGGCTCTTTGTCAGTTGTCGGAGTAGTTAGTTACTACTATGAGAACAATCCTTTCAAAAGAAGGTTTGAGCGTTTCGTTTGCGGAATCCTAATGCTAATGAGTTCCCGTAATAACATCTTGCGCCGTCTTACCGCCTAGGGTACAAGTTCAAGTGGCAGTGGGCACAAACCACACATTGCGCTGGATCGATAGCCAATGGGGAGTTAATAGTCTTGAGTGGCGTCCACGTAGGAAACAGAAAAAGAAATATGGGCGATATCCAACTAGACGATTCTATCTTTTGATGTCCATATTACGAAGTTGACTGCTATACACACGGCTCTCGATGAAGGGTAACCAGGATCACATACATTGAAAATGAAGGTGATCTCAAGAACGCGTATTGCTTGTGAATACTTCGATTTTACCTTGTACCTCGTATCACATACTTTTTCTAATAAACATATTAATGCTTTAAGGAATTATGGCGTGGCATATGGTAGGAGCTCTATGACGTTTCAAAACGCGTCCCTAAACTTAGGATTAAATGAATTAGGAACGAGAATTTTAAATCAACGATTTAGTAGCTGACCTAGATTTTTTATTTTTTTTACCAATTTCTCAGTGGCTATGTGGTCTTGTCTGCATGCAACTCATCAGCTAGTCACATATTACTTGTCAACAAGATAATATGTACAGTAATAAAACACAACAAAATTATGTATTTATCGATTTTATTTAGGTATAGAGTAAGTGTCAGTGTTATTTTTTCCAGAACAAATGAGCACAGATTGTTTGCTAAAAACAATCACTATCAATAATTTCTCTGAAGTTTTTGATATGTTTCTCAGTCTCCTTAATGCTCTCTTTTAAGTCTTTATGTATTTCACTGTATGCTTTTATGGATTGATTAGTTTCAGTATAAATATTCTGCAGAATTTGTAAATGCAAAATTCTGAAACAAAAAAATATCTCTATCTTAACTCACCTATTTCTTAAATACAACAAAACATCAGATTACATTGAAATTCTTAAGAAATATGTTGAGTTATGTAACTTACTTAGATTTCAAATCTAAAATTCTAGTTTTTAATGATAACAATTCACTTGAATTGTGATTGTATCTAGAAATATATCTTAATCTATGGTTGAGCCACTCCATCAATAGTTCCACCTTTTCGTTTTCTTGCTCCTGTAAAAAAACATAGTAACCATTACTGTAAAATTCGAAGCTTTTACTAATATTTGTTTTATATAAATTATATACCACAATTTCTTTGGGCATGTAAAAGAAACTTATAAGATATAATTATTAAATAAGATTATTAATATTACACAAGTGTCAATCTATTTATATGCAATTAGAATAATAATTTTGCCTATAATGTAAGTGGGTCACAAATTTATTATTAATTAAAAATCGCAAAAACATAATAAGCAATGATTTTACAGTATTTTCTAGTCTGATTGATTCTCCTGTAGACAGCTGTTTTGGAATAAGCATACTATTTATTTATTTATTTTTGGTAAACACAACAGATTACAATTGAGATATATCCTTACAACTAATTACAGTATCTTTTTTTTGTGCTAAATGGTAATCCTTGAGTGTGTCTACACGGCATGATTATACTGAAGTTCTTTGACAAACATGAAAAAAAAACCAGGGAAAGTTATGAAGGTAATACTAAATGAAAACATAACACAAACATGTCTTAAAAAAGGGTTACATGCATTATACACTAAATTCATTGTCTCGGACGGAAGCGTCCTTGAGGATGTTTCACAACACACACAATACCTGAATCATTTGTCTATGCGCATGCTACATTCACGCAGATAACCTACTATAAATCCCTTACCTGTAAGGTGTCCAGTTTTTGATCTAGACTATGTTGTAAATTTTTCAGCTGGTCTGTATCACATTGCTTAGGACTTTTTTTAAGGATTTCGAGTTCTGCTGTTAATAATGGCAATTTATTTTGAATCTTTTGCACAATTGCTTGGTTAAGCTCTGCTTGTTCATCAAAAGACAATTCGGCAGCACTCTGGTTCATATACCCTGAAAATTAAATAAATTGTATCCAATAAACATTAATACCAACATAACCTGTTGGCAGTGGTGTGCACTCCATATATCCTGGGTTCCCCAGTGAACTCAAAAATCACGATCTTCAAAGATCTCTCCTTATTTACCCTACAGCTTTGAAACAATAGGCAAGCTGCTGTCAACAAAAGTATTAATTACCATTTTTATGACTCTATCATTTACGTTGCATACCCTGCTCATAATCTTAGGACACGCCACTCCCCGCCGGAACAGCAAGCGGAAGCGGCAGTAGGCTGGCATGTTGCAGAACCGATGGTCGTTGGAGCACACGAGTTCTGGAGTATAGACAGCGTCTTTGCAAGCGTAGCGATGTACTCACGACTTGCGAAAGGTCACTGGTGGAGGCTGGATGAAAAATGCGGAAGACTGGGATATCTAGCGCAAAATGGGAGCCTATGTCGAGCAGTAGATTGCGGTAGGATGAAGAGAGAAACATTAATACATCTAGTTCTAATTATTCACTTACCTAGTAATGTGGCAGTGCTTTCATCAGCAGTACTAAGTTTGTGCAAACTAGTATGATGGGTCAAATCACAATCTGCTATAATCCTATTTACTTTGCCTCTTAGTTTGGATGATAATTTGTCTTGATCATTAGTAAGCTCCTTAACGATATCAAAAAGGATGTTTTCATGGTGACTTTTGGTTTCTCTATGCAAATCCTCCGTGCTTTTATTAGATTCCATTGTATTTCTATAGTTATCCAATAAAAATAAAACACAAACAAAACTTCGAAATGTTAGAAACAATTTTTGTTTTCGTTCAGAATTCAGATTCAGATAAGTTCAAATTCAAAATGTTCTGCTTTAAAACGAGAAAAGGGATGTGGGTGGCGATCAGTAATCGATTCATCAAAAAATCGTTTAATAGGACTAAAAATCGGTTTTTAAATCGATGCATCGACACGAATTCAGTGACAGTTTACTAGGTATTTTATTTTATCTAATTAACTATGTGTTGCAATGTAAATATGTAATAAAAGTGGATTATTAACCAATAAAGTAAACAAGCGCGAGTGTTGGCAAATTAAACTAAACAACGGTCACTTTGAGTTCTCTTAAGAAGTCTGCGTAAGGTTTCTGTAAATACCTACTACTTCTTTAATTAACTTAGTAGGATGAAGGAGCATGGTTTAAGACTTTAGTCTGTGCCAAATGGAATGAATCAACAAAATGTTTTTGGTTTGTTGCAATGTTAAGTATATAGAGTTCAACTTTGTGCGTTACCGAACCATTGGCAATTGAAATATTGATAGTTGACCTCGAAAATCATCAATACTATCGATTTCTTCGATTAAAACAATAGTATCTGTCCACTGGAGTTTTTGGTCTAAGCTACACTGCAATACTATTGATAGTATTGTAACTCAATATAGATATTACTATGGTTAGTATCAAAACTACTAATATTAGCGGCTTTATTGATAGTAGTCTGTGATTCAATAGTATTGATAGTTAATATTGGTTCATGTAGCTGTTAAATTATTTGAGATTTTTATCATGATATGAAGTATCATAAATTTGTTGTGATAAGAATAGTAGTATAACGTAAAATATTTCGGTACGGTGAATTCATGTATTCTGGCAATACTTTAAGTTCATTAACGATAGTTGATGCATTATACAAATCCAATTGTATCGATTGTAAGGTCTATATTGAGCTACATACTACGTTTAACTAAGCAATCGATACTATCGATTGACACAAGATTGTCCTATCTGGTTTTGTCCAACTATTGATAGACCATCGATAGGATAGTGGACTATCGAAGACTCGTGAGTTCGAGATTCGAGCTGTTCAGTGACTGTGTTCGTTACTTCGTTTCTTTATCTGTATTATCTATGATTCGTTCATTTTCATTCACTTTGTTTTTCTGGTCTCCTCACCTTTGTTGTTTGTTTTCGTTTTGTAATTTCAATATTTGAAACAGAAGCAAGCAATATTAAAACATTCTAATAGAGTTCTCGAATTTTGAAACTTTACATATAAACAACAAAAATAGTAATATTATGTGAAGAAAGTGTTAAAGTTAGTCTATAATGCTATAGCTATTGGCTAGACTGGCATAGTGACATCGACCACTTACCACCTAAGATATTATAAATCTTTTAATAGTCATTAAAATGGATTCTTTAGATAAAAATAAATCTCAAAAGTCCTCAACTGAATCTCAAGGGGCTTGTTACTGGTACGTCAATAATATTCTTACTCGACATTAGTTATCTAAATTTCAATTAACCTTTCTTTCCGTTTTAGCGGGAAAGATAGAAATCTCAATATTGCAGAACTGCTGTGTGCATCATGCAATAGATGGTTTCATGAATCATGCATTGGATATCAGCTGGGAAAATTGGTAGCGTTTATGACGAATTACCTGTTCATATGCAAAAATTGTTCTCCAACAGGACTGGAAACTTTTAAGAAAAATCAAGCTCGTAAGTAGTAAAATGAAATAAAAACCAACAATTTACTTGAATGCTGAACTTAAGTAAAATAAACAATGTTGGTTTAATTTTGATAGCAGTTGAGCATTATTTTACTTATGAAATATAATATAAAATTAAAGTTTTTGCCCCCCACAGCTTTTCCACAAATGTGTCTGACTGCAATAGCAAATTTGAAACAAGAGAGTGTCAAAGATGGCAACAACAAGATTATGTTTAGCAAAGATAGGGAGATTATTCCTTTCATTGATCAATATTGGGAGGCTATGACAACTATGCCACGCAGGTACTTTTAAAAATGATTATGCATAGACTTTTGATGTTATCAACCTCCTCTACTTAGTCATTAACTCATTTCATGTACAAGTAACTCTCATTAAACTATATTATGCTGCTTACATTCTTAAAGGTTTTAATGAACTGTTCTTCAGCTCATTAAAATATAATAATTTTGAATTTAACAAGAACTGTGAAAGACCTTATGAAACAAAATAGAATTTAATACTTTTTCTTCTGTTCAGGGTTACACAGTCATGGTATGCCACTGTACAGCGAGCACTCATTAAGGACATTCAAGTACTATTTACTTACGAGGAAGATGCCTCCCAGGGCTCTATGTTTGGCTTGTTCAATTTGGAGTTAACTGCTATCAAGCCAAATTATGAAGCTATGATAAAACAAGGCCAACTTAAAGTTACTGACATGGGTATAGCAACAAGTAAGTACTTTATTAAAAATATATTAGGCCACTTCCCATGGTATTTAATTGATACACGGAAGATAGTAATTTTTTTATAAAATAAAATAAAAAATATAAAAAAATATATACACAAAACTAATGAATAATTGATAGCTAAATTGTTATGATATTTGTATTTGTGCATGGTAATACAAAATTTAAATATCATAAGTCATTTCAGAAACAAAAGGCTTAAGTGTTAAATGATCAAATTTTTTTGATATTTAAACATCTACTAACATTTCTTTTTTCAAAACCTTTTTTTGATCATCTCTGATTTTCTAATGCAGTAGACTTGGTACTGAGTTGTCTGGCTAGTTACCACCACAGTGCCAGATAATGTTCTGTAAAATAGGAGAATATGTTCTGTTTATCACTAGTGTTTCAGGATTAGGGTTAGTAAAATTACAGGGTATAAGAGATCTAACTTCTGATGCCTCGGATGACGGCTGCAGGGCATTGATGATGGAAAATAACGACTTCACTAATTTCCATTTTGTTATGGTCACATGTGTCACTTACGGAACGAAGGTGGGCTAACTGACCATCTCAATCATTTAATGACAAAACTAATATACCTATAGGTGTTGTTATAATCACATATACCAAAACACCAGCAGCGCACTATATGAGAAGGAGAATTCTATGTGTAGGGAATATTTTGATGATGGTCATCTGCAATTGAACAAAACTTGTACCTAAACTTTTTAGCACCTTTTAATTTCATTTAGAGATGTGAAACTATCAATATAAAAAGTGTAACAATGAACAGCCTTTACCTACATCTTACTTTAGAAAAAGCTAAAGTGAGTTGTACATATTAAAAAAACTCACACCAAATTACCAACGACGACAATTTAAACAATACTATATAATGATAAGTTTTATCATTTCGATTTGCCTATTGTTTTTTTGTGCTGGAACACTCCTGACTTTGAAATTTTAATGTTTTGGGCCATGGTGAAGCAAATTCTTGTTATGCTAGCGGAACGCTGTCAAATCAATGCAAAGGTCTGCAACACCAATGAATGCTTTCACATGTTATATAGTCTTAATTACTTTTTATGACTGGCGGGAAATTTAGCAACTTTTTGCTGATACAAAAATTTGAAATCAAGCAACTTTTAAAAATCAAGCACCTGGGTAAAGTTAGCAGTTATCAAAACTGCTTGCAGACTGTTATTCATGAGAATAAATCCTCATCTAGCATCCTCGGGAAGAACAAGGCGCTCCAGAACTTTTATTACATGTTAATATAATATCTATGGTTATGACATATTGCTCGAAGTTTTGTCATAAAGCATTGTGATTTCGTAAACGTAACTGCTGCATGCCGCGCAGCCCAATTGAATCCTCTTTTATAGTATCAGAAACATTAATTACAAATATCAGCTTCACGGATGATTTGGAAAAAAAATCAAATTGCCTCGCTCTATATGTCTGCTTTCTGGGGTGGTACTGTGTATTTTTTTTAAAGTCTTCGGACGTGCGGTAAGAAATAATTTCAGGAGACCCATATGGAAACAAGATGATAAAAAAACAAGACATAGTATGTTCTTCATAATTCCGATAAAACTAGCTATTTACTACCTAATAGGGATTTACTTTTACTTTTACCCACAAATAAAAGGAGCATTATGAATGTATTTAAATAAATTAAATGTCGCCGTTGTTCAGACTATTTGTTCGCGAGAAAACAAATAGGTACCTCGAAAATACAATCACGCACACAACACTGTCGCTAAAGTTCCGGGTGATCTACCGCCACTCCAGCTGCCGCCGCCCTGCTCCCAAAATCCGAGGATGAGGCCTTACTCTTTTAAATAATAAATATCCACTGACACTCACACACCACCATCTAGCCCCAAATTAAGACTGTAATATAGACAATAAACATATTACATAAACATTTTTTTGTAAATACATAGAAAACACCCAGACAAATACAAACAGACATGATCATTATTAATGCACACAAATGTTTGTACTGCCCGGGGATCGAACCCGGAACCTTGGGTGTAATTGCCAACGTCAAACTATCTATTTCGCCTTTATGTGTAAAACCTATATTGCAGAAAAATGCACCAGGTTCTAACATGCTCTAGTTCTCACGTATACTGCTCCATATCAAGTGGTTTATGTCGGAATCTATAACTTCATGGCATGTCGCCAGAATTGCGTTCATTGTTGCCGTCAAATGCACCACGGTCCGGTCCCAGTGAATGTATTTTTCACATTAAGGCGTAGCTCACTTGACATGAGCTGTGCGTCACGCGATACTTAATTTTATTTTAAAAAGCAAAAAAAGTTCCGTGAAAATCGGTCCAGCCATTTCAGAGAATAAAACAGCCACATGCAATTTTGAAAAAATGTTTTCGTGTATGTACAATATTACTCGCGCAGGCACACTATGTATGGTACTTGTATTGCAATAAGTTGCGAAACAAAAACATTGATTAAAAATGTTGTTTTCTGAGGTCCATATTGGCTCACAAACTTTAAATCCTATTCTTTGTCTTATTTACGATTTTTTTTTCATAACATATCCGATGATAAGAGTTGAAAGGTCATGTCAAAAAGGGTGTTTTTCCTGAAAATTTTCATCGTCACATCAATTACCCCAAAATTAGTACATACCATTGTAGCAAAGTTCGAATAATTGTTCTAACGATTAGATTAAGTGCGACTGTTTCAAAGAGTAAAGAACTTTCAAGTCCGTATTTGCGAGGTTTGTTTCCAATAGTGTATACTTTCAGTCTTACAGATTGTATAAACTAGGCGTGACGTGTAATGACATTGTTTCCCACACGAGCGTGTTTATAAACATCCTCACCGAACGCACACAGAATACTCGTAAACAATATGGGAAGCGGTAGTGTGTAACCTCAATAGTCTCACACAGGCAGTGTGCGATTTCTCCTTTTAGATTATTGATCACCTTGAACTTTATGGCTGGTAAGTTAACTGTAATTTCAAATTGATTATGCACACGCCATATGTCCGCCGTTATCTATTATTGTGAGACATAATATTTGCTTAACGTTAAGTACTTGTTTCGTTTCTTGTATATATGCTTTGTAGTTATTTTATTAGTTCTTATGGCCAGCATTTTATTGTACAGCGGTCTAGACACGTAACTTGTTGAGTTTTAACTCTGGTTGGTCAATAATAATATTAAAGAGTACCTACTCAGTTCATTATCTTATCAGTGGAGCTTGCAAGAAAATGTAAACCAGTCATCCAATTCTGATATCGTATACCCACATGAATAGTAAGTTTATATTATATTATATTTTAGATTTTATTAATATGTTTATTATGATTTTATTGTTTGGCGATTTCAAAGACTAAATGTATGACAACTTCTTTATATAACAATCCATTTGATTAACCAGAATTAATCTTACATGATTCTCGAACAGAAGTATACATATACTATAAAATAGGTATTTAGTTCACAACCTTAAACAACTCGCTTGGAAATAAACAAGGTTGAACTGGTTAAACTCGCAAATTAATAAGTTGCACCTGATCCATAAAAGAATATTTCCTTTCAGTGTTTTGGTATTACTTTGAGAATTTAATAACAACAATTAGTAAAAATGATTTCTTGCGCTCAAAAAAATGTATGGTTATTATTGTGGACTTTTCCTGTTGTCTGTTTTCTAGCAATGTCCGTAAATAATGTATTCCCCACTGACCGGGTCTTAAGATATGACTTGTTAAGCATTATAAAAAGGAAATATGGTGAGTATATATGGTAAGTAACCTATTTACCGGTCGTTTGCCGAATAGGTAATGTCCTGATTGAAGTCAGGTATGGTCTTCGTATTTTTAAGTAACTCGTTCTATATTTTATTAGTTTATTTGTAATGGTTAGTGGTTTTTATTTTCATGTTTTTACTATGAGTCCTACAGAAATCGCATAACCATATTAAGTAAACGTCAAACTATTTATCCAATCAAAAGGTACTTGTAATTACATTTAAATACAATCACATTAAAAAATTGGTCAAAATTTTTAAGTGGTTTTAAAAAGTTTAGCTCTTGAAATAAACATACATCAAATTATACTTAGAGTCACCTATACCTAGTCTTTTAACACAGTTCCACCCACTCGCCCGGAGG
Organism: Leucinodes orbonalis; assembly: GCA_019425675.1. Lineage (NCBI taxonomy): Eukaryota > Metazoa > Arthropoda > Insecta > Lepidoptera > Crambidae > Leucinodes > Leucinodes orbonalis. The sequence goes on along the minus strand of PQWD01001567.1, from coordinate 328,889 downwards.
CCAAGTAAATTTAATTCCATTACCGACTCCTGTCGAGTTCAAGCTTCCCAATCCAGTGGACCCGAGAACGCATTATTGAAATCGTAGTGGCAATGAATGTGTTGTTATATCTTCAGTTCCACTTGCGGGCAACGTGAAAGGACGTCAAGGCAAGCGCCGGCCTGCGGTGGGGACTACTTCGGACGCAGGCCAGCCTGTCGGCAAGAAGGACGAGCGGCCGAAATCGGAACACTAAAACTACCCTCGCACGGTATCCCACCGAGCATCCGTTCAACAAAGATGGTACCGGTTATACTAGCTGAGCCGATCCACATGCACCGTTCAGACAAGTAAGTGAACTTGTATTATGTGTGTAGTATGTTCTATAGTAATATCTATAAATTTTGATATCATCATCAGCCTATAACGGCCCACTGAAGGGCACAGGTCTTCCCGTACACCATAGCTATGGGAAATTGGGCCGTAACCCACCACGCGGGCCCTATGCAGATTGGAGGGTGTTTAAGACTACCATCCTAAGATTGTACCCGGCCGATCTTTCTTTTCGGGAAATCAGGTGATTCAGCTTGTAATGTCCTAACCTAACGAGCAAAAATCGCACAAAGTGACTTTCCCCGGTAAAAGTCACTTTGTGCGATTCAACCGACAACATCCGGGTCACGCAGCAATCTAGATGGCTGTACCAGAAACACTGAGCAAGTAATCACTTCCTAGAAAACATTAGTCTTTTTATTTTAGTCTACATTATTAACCATAGATTGAGTAAACCATATGTAAAGAAAGTTATTTTGATTTTCCATTGCTTTGTTTGTGATTTTCCTTGAAGATCATAGGAAAAGAGCTCTACTGGTATGAACCCTGTCTTCAATAAAGACTGAAACTTTTTAGTCTTTTTATTTAGTGGGTAGGTACATAATGTATATTCTACGTATTTTCTTCAAGGAATTCGACGAAAGCAATGAATGGAGCGGCAAGCCCATTCCAGGTTGGCTTTACCGGTCTCTGTGCCCCGGCATTGTTTTGCTAGCGCTCCATGATCGTGCTCCACAACTAAAGATATCAGAAGACCGGCTGGCCGTCACGGGGGAGAAAGGATACTGCATGGTGCGCGCAACACATGGTAATCTTGGGATCCTTTACTTTTACAGCATGTGAACTGTCAAGGGTTTTGTCGTTAATCAACGCTAAGCAGACAGATTTGAGATAGTAGTACCCATCCACAAGTGTGGTTTTAATTAGGGAGTGCTATGGTTCGTACTGTTGAATGTTTTGTCACTTATGTTCCTTTTACAGTATTTTTGGAAAGAGTTTATAGGGGTAGTGAGATTCGTATTCGATACCGTCTAACGACACATGGTAACTAAATAAGGATGTTGATTGGTTCCACGAAGACATATAAAAGGATCATATGAAATTTATTTCTATTATTTATCAATACACCAAACTATCGTTATAGTTATTATTAAAATTTAAAAAATATGTCAATTGCTAATTGAACTCCGTTTCGAATGCCTTAGAAAATGTATGGCAAAAGTTGTTTTATCGGATTGAAAAGTAGGACTGTCCATCATCATCCCTTTTTTGTTGAATTACCAATTAATCACAGAAATATAGTAAACTAGTTACAAATCCCACGGTCATAGGATCACCAACATTATGAGACCATTCTTAATATAAATTTTAAACCCTTTTTATATTAAGTTATTTTTTTTGTTTTAATTTTATATTGTATTACTGTAGAATAATGCAACAATTAATAAATAATTTGATTTTATTTAGGTTGTGTTGTTTAGGTCCAATTATGCGTGTCCGCAATTCCACTATTTTCCCTGTATCTCTTGTTGTATTGTACCTACAGGAGTGTCACGTGGCTGTTGGTATTGGGAGGCTTGTGTAGAAGAAATGCCCGAGGGTGCGGCCACTCGGCTGGGCTGGGGACGTCGTTACGCCAACCTGCAAGCTCCGCTAGGATATGACAAGTTCGGATACTCGTGGCGAAGTCGCAAAGGAACAGGTATTTTTCACTTTTCAACCTATCGCAGTTCACTGTTGGAATAGGTTTCCCACGTTTTACACCTACCTCAGATGTTTACTTCTTCATTAAGTCCCTGCAAGGACCTTACAATGATCTAACGATATTCTTGCCAAGAGGAGGCGGTATTAAACCATAACTCGACTTGTCGCAATTTCAATTAAACTTGAAGAAGACAGTTCCAGTTTTACTAAGTTCTCTTTTAATATATGGGTGGTTCTACGATAAGAGGTTTTCAAGTACTAGAGGACACGGCCAAGGAGAAAAGTTAGAGATTTTTCTTGAAACCTTTATATTATGATTTTAGTCCCATTTATTTACCTTTTCACGTTAGGGCAAGTCACTTTATAAATATTTTACTAACTTTTCGAATACCAGGGTAGATACATCAGGCAGGGGAGAGACATCAAAACCAGGGTAGATACTTAGTTCACCAGGGGAGAGAAATTGACACAATAGTATACTTAGTAAAATCAACTTTTATTAAATATTGTTCTTAACATATAATCAGACTATCATATTAATCATTAATCAGACTATCGTGTTCAGATTTTTTCTAAAACAAGAGTATTTCCCTCACAAAAAACATATTTTATGTAAATTATCTTGGCATTGTACCTTCAACAAATAATAAAATATTCTTTTATTAATACTAATTAAATAGACAATCTCTTCTTAAGTGTTAATCTAATCTGACTTAGACAATCAGGATAATTGTCATATTACATACAGCTGTGCGCTTCTATCACATTTTGTATATGATTCATTAAATGAACATATTTCAATCATATTACAAAATTAAAAATAACGTAAATAATTAAAGGCACTCTCTTGCCTACAAGAACAAAAAATAAAATTAAAAATTAGAGGCACTTTCTTGCCTACATAAACAAAAATAAAAAAAATACTTAAGCTTTCTCAAACACATCCATCGACTTTTTAAATGAATAAAACATCCTCTGCCCTTTCAAAATAAGATTTGGCATAGGGAGTGTCTGCATAACTTGATCTTCTGAGATGTCAGAAATATCTCGTTCATCAACTCTAAATAATTTTCCGGTATTGCCCGCTGTTTTACAGAAAACTACCTGTATCTCGCCATCCTCTTCCAAACCCGTACACATAGCCACATAACGGTACTCTGTTGTTTTAGATGACAGTTTGACTAGAATAAAGTCACCGTTTTTTAATGTTTTTTTCGATGTCGACGGTTGTTCTTCATCCTCTGTCTGGTGTTTGCCGCCTTTTTGATCTTTTTGACTAATTTGATCATTGTCAAAAGAATTCTCTTTTTCGGACTCTGAGTCCGGTCCGTAAACATCCTCAACGTGGAGACGAGATTTTTTATTAGAGGAGTATGTCATTGTACCAATTGTGAAATGATTACAATTTATACTCTCATTGCAAAAACAGCTTAAAGACTTCATTATCAGTTTTTTCTGTTCTTCAATGTTCCATGAGACCTGATGGACACGCAAAGTACCGGGAAAAGTCTTTATGTGTTTTTTAGTACCAGCAAGCAAAGCTTCTTTTTCTTTGATATTTTTGTCGTCAATAACAAAAACATTGATGCTGGGACAGTTTTGATTAATAGTATCTGCCAAATCGCTCAGAGATGCTATATCCTTGCCACTAGCCACCCATCGGTCAGCAGTTCTCTTGCAAACAGCGCCGACACCATCAGGAGCACCCTTACCGTGTCCTGCTTCGTGGTAATTCCAAGAAAAGTGATCAAGGTTTGGGTAAAATTCTGTTAAATGATTGACCAGGAAGTAAAACATGTATTTGTTGCGATATTGTGTTACGGGTCCATCGCTCCAAAAATGGAGGATCTCTACTTCGGGTGGTAAGCGGTTCAAAATTGGCTCTAAGTGTGCCCATATAGCTGGAGGCGAATGTATCAAATTTTCAGACATTGAACAATAGCATGTAGTCTTTACTTCACCTGATGCCTCTTCTTTAGTGTAAGTTACAACTGTATGCAAACTTATCTGTTGACGCGAACCTCCAAAATGGAATGCCTGAATCTCTTCTGCGTATTTAGTAAAGTAATTCTCACTAAAATCCATATGAATAACAGCTTCATTTTTTTTTTAAATTTGTCTTCTTACTTTTTAAAGCAGAATGCTGGTGGACTATGTTCAGTTCATGGTGAAGGAAATATTCCAAATTACTCAATAACTCCATAATCAAATCACGAGGATAAATATGAATTAACTGTTTCAAATATTTTGTGACCCTTCTTACCTTAAACGTTTTCGGATCAGTGATGTTGTTAGAGACGGATACCCACTTTCTGTAGACAATTTGATTACTATTATCAAATTCCTTGAATTGGAGTACTTTATTTTTACATGTTGCACATTCTCGGGAAAGACACTGTTCGCTGTATCTGTTGCAACAAATTATATGAAGCAGATTTTGATGCGTTGATATAGATATAATTTTGTTTTGGAATAGAGCCGTAAGAATCAGATCCATGTTAGCATGAGTGACGCACAAGCATGTGTCACGTTTGTCACAAAACGGTTGTACTATCCAAAATGGCTTTAGGCGACAGAATAGAGAATATGAGATCGTGATATTGCACTTCTCCATGAAAGATTTGTGGAGATTTTTTTGAGTATCCAAAAGAACTCTCTTTTGCTTTCGGTCTCCTTTTTTTGTCACATAATCTCTTTTGCCGGCACATAATCTCGTATTAGAGTCATCTTCAAGAAAATGAGTAATTTTATTCTTCATTACCTTATAACTTTCTTTGGATTTCCTTTTATTTTCTGTTAATTGTACTTTTCTCAATTTTCTCAAAGGCTTCATATTTTTTTCCTTCTGTAGTATACCATATTTTTGCACCAGTTTTCCACTTATGACTCTTTTGAAAATTCTTCTTTCCTTTTCGTTTGGGAGAGCAGAATAATTTTCTTTTAATTGTTGATTTAGTACTTCTGCAAACAGTAAATTTTTCTTCACTGTGTCTCTGGCACTTGGACTATTATTATTCATAACTTGTTCTACTTTGCTGTTAGGTGTAAGTTTTTCAGGCTTTCGTAGTCTTTGTAACCTTTTTTTGTAACGTGCTAATTCAGTCTTTAGTTTTTTTATAGCCTCATCTTTTTTTTATTAATTAAATATCTTTGTCTTCTAGCTCGGTCTGATTTAAGTTTAGCTGTAACACTCCTTCGGAAATTATTTTGCAGCGTCTGCTGATCAGCATCAGAAATTGATGGTATTGCCGGAACATTAGTCGTATTTTGAAGAGTGAGTCGTTGCCTACGCTCTCTTGCTTTTTTCTTCCATATCTTTTTCGCCTTACGATGCTCTCTAGGAGTCATATGTTCGACAGTTTTGATGATTCCTTTTTCCTTCTTTTTTAAATATTTTTCTTTTTCTTTTTGCTTTTGCAATTCATATTTTTCTGGATCATTTTTAATCTTTTGATATCGCAGCCTCTCTGCTTCACGTTTCTTCTGCAACCTTTCTTCACGTGTCAACTTTTTCCGTGGAGCCATATTCTGTAATAACGACATTAATATCATAACAATTTTATTTATCAGAATAATTTTCATTTGCAATAATTATGTAAGTCATTTAAAACTGACGTTGATCAAAGTTAGTAGCTAAATCTGCGATTGTTACAACATCTTATGATGAATATTATCTCCCTGGTCAGTGACTCTCTCCCCTGGCAGTTATCTTGACAGGGGAAATACGCCAGGGGAGAGATGTTTTCATGACAAATTCAATTGTTTTAATTGACAGAATTATTTTTTGGGATAGTTGTACATCTCACTTTAATTATTGCTGTATTGTTTAATTAGGACAATAAATGCAAATAAATTAAATTCATATTAAATAAGTTTTATGACTTACCAAGGGAGAGACACAATCACCTTACAAAATCACTACATCGCACGGTCGCGTCGCAACAACTAAAAATGGCGGCGCTCAAACGGCTTGCGCGTTTAGTGTTGCTAACTTCACGCTGAATACATATAGTTGACAGCTACTTCCAATATGGCCGTCTTTGTATTTATGGTTTTTTAACAAAACGAAATTTGACAGGGTAGATACAAAAAAAAAGCGGGACAAAATTTAATTTTTAAAACTATTTAAAATTAATTAAAATTATTTTATTTTTTTTAAAGAATATTTAAGTATAACTACTTACATTCCGATTAAACATATTTTAATTATGGATCTTATACACAAAAATAATGCATTGTTTAAAAGTTCTATTGAAACCAGAAAGGGGACAGGCCAGGGTAGAGACTTTTTAAGACTTTGTAAGGAATTTCCGACTAATGTGTTCTAATTAGGCACCCATACGTGATATTATTTAATAAAGTATATTAATATTATTTGATTCATTGTAAAAATAGCAACAAATTGAATAAATAAAACTGTTCTAAAGGGATTGCCGCACAAGTTACCACTTATCGTAGAATGACCCATATTTAAATCGAATAGGTTACAATTTTATAAATCGAAGGAAATAAATCTTTATTATTGTCCATGCAATCCTTCCTTCTCTTTTTCTCTTTTCTTAACTTAACAATGACTATATGTTTTCAGATTTCACGAATCACGTGGAAAACATTACAGTGACGGCTATGGCGAAGGTGATACATTGGGCTTTCTTGTAGTTCTGCCCGATAGCGTAACTACTAAATACACACCTAACACCTACAAGGATAGAGTAAGTGTTGTATTATAAAATAATCGCTTTTTACGGAAATTTACTTTAATTATAGTTTTTGTATTAATCTTTGAGAACCCTAAATTTAGCGAATTGAAACTCTATTGTTTGTAGTCTAAAGAGTAAAAATTCACAAGTTCGAACTGTTACGATAAATAATCATAAGACAAAACAACAGCATCATCAGATGCTATCATTCAATCTTGAAGCGTGCAGCTGCATAGGCACTTTGTCAGATGGGCCATCGTCTGGGCTGAACCATAAAGGCAATCAATCTACTTACCACCCAAAAGCCCTAATTAGCCAAATTTTCCAAGCTGCAGCCATCTAAGTCCGAAGCCTATTCAAATATCTCCAGAGTATAGACTCTGTGAGAGTATAGACCATCTGGGTCTCTGTTGCATATATTATCTGTTTGTTTTGTCTGATGTTATGTACCTTTCATACTCTAACCCAAAAATGTGTTGAAAATGACAAAATGTTGCATGCATTTTTTGTTTAGTCCAAAAGCCGACCAAGTCACTTTCTCAGATTTTTTAAAGGTTTACATATGTAATATAAAAGTTCAACATGTCTACACAATCCCAATGGGATTGACCTTTACAAAAATTTGCTTTAATACCCAGAAAAAGATTTGTAGATTTAAATTTACATGATGTAAATGTAAAGCCTAGTTGAATAAACGTTAATATAATAACAACTATAAAACAAAATAGAAATATAGTATTCTTTACAGCCTTTAGTAAAATTCAAGAGCCACCTCTACTATGAAGATAAGGATAACATACAAGAATCTTTGAACAATCTCAAGCCGTTACCGAACAGTAAGATCTATTACTTCAAGAACGGCGAGTGTCAGGGCATGGCGTTCACGGATATTTATCAGGGTTGCTACTACCCGTCTGTGTCATTACACAAGAATGTTACCGTGAGCGTCAACTTTGGACCTAACTTCAAATATCCGCCGTCCATCGACTACAAATACAGGCCTGTAAGTAAACATAACTTCGCTACGCTTCTTCGTACTGTAATTGTTCCATCGCACTACTTAATTTAATTACTTCGCCAACCACTTTAAAGCAAACTACATTGTCATAAACGTAATAATTATGTCACATCATGTTTGGGTTCACACAAGCTGATATAATATGCAATCTTTTATTAAATGGAGTTCCTTAATAAATTTATTACTAATATAATTTATGAATTTACCACGAGGCTTTTCAAATTAATAAATTTACGAAAAATGTAAGCGTAAAATAGTACAATTTATCTCTAGTGGAGAAAGTTTATAAATTCTAGGAAATTTATCTATTTGCGGTTCTTGTTATTTTTCCGGTGACATCTATACATAACTAGCTTTTACTCGCGTTAATATTATTAATTAGGCTTGGTTTTTGTGGCTTTACTTTTGTTTAGCGTGTGTATAAAATTAGGGGCGTAACTCAGTACAAATTTCAGTTCATTCAGTCGAAAATCCAAGAAGATGTATACAAATGTTCATCTCCTATTTTATCTCCTTAGAGGTGGAATTTATCAAATTCCTTCCTTAGGAGAGACTCCTATGACATAGTTGCTTTATGCATACAAAATCTCAGGCCGATCGGTTTAAAATTGATAGTTTCATACAAACTTGCATCCCCTTCTTAGCAGATGCTTACGTCATAATATGTACCTGTATGCCAAATTTGTCTCTAGTTGCAGTAGTCCGGTTGTTAGTTTGGTTGACCAGACTACTGCAACTTTTTAGTTGCAATAGTTCGGTTCGAACTGAGCACTGGACCTTTACTACTATTTAGTAGTAACAGTTCGGTAACTAAAGTTAAGTTTTGTTTACTTGCATGTATTTTCCCCACTAACTCGTATATATATATATTATTTGTTATTCACGTTAGTACAAGTAAAACTTTTTGTCGTTATTATTTGATTTGAATATAAACTCTTAGGAATATTACAATGATTTGAATAAAAGTACTATGGGACCATACATAACCAAGAGGTTCATATGTTCCATACATAACAATCTGATAAAGTAATACTAAGTGTATACTGTCACTTTCTTACGGAAAAAGTATAAAATTATTTACAGATGTCAGAAAAGGCAGAAGAAGCTATTTGTGAGCAGACAATGGCAGATTTGCTTTATTTGACGGAAAATGAGGGCAAGCTAAGACTGGACAGTTATAATCTCTGATATAACTAACACCGTTTTGAGGCGGTGTTTGTGTGATTGGACACTAAGTGTGATTGGTGGAATATGTAATCTGAATAATTTTTGTAACATGTGAATAATTGTGTATTAAAAAAACATTAAATATACATACATAAGTTTGATCACTTGTCTTTTTAATTTATGCATTGCCTAGATTTACTAACTCTGCCACGGAATTTACTACTCATCACCATTTTACGTTTAACAGCTTCAATACAAGATCAAAAATTATGTATTCAAGCTTCAACAGCCAAATTCATAAAACATGTTATACTTCATTCTTTTATCAAGAAAATAGCCACTGTACGATTTAGCGCGAGTGCGTCATTCCAACAACCGATCAGAGAAGCGTTCGATTCTTGCGCCGATCCGCCTGTTTTTGTTAAGGTTCCGTAGCCAAATGGCTAAAAGCAGAACCCTATAGATTAGTCATGTTTATCTGTCCGTCCGTATGTTATTTTTCTCCGAAACTATAAGCACTTTACTGTTGAAACTGCGAGTATATATATTTTGTGAACCTCATTAAGATTTTCACAATAAACTTGAATATATATATATATATTGTTCCATATATATATATATATATATGGAACAATCAAAACTTAACCGGTCAATAAGCTTATTGGCTTTGTTTTCATAATCATGTTTTTATTCATGTTGATAAGCTTAAGTTTGAACTTTGACCCCGGAAGCGCGAGCCGAGCGAGCGAAGCGAGCTTGTCGGCAGCGGCCGGCGAAGCGTCAGAAAAACCACATACATTTTTTAAAAAAGGTAGTACAAAATAATAATAAAGGCTACTACTACTACTATTTCATGACATTTTTAAGTAATTTATCGATAAATTAATATATGATAACTTAATAACCTAACCTAAAGTATAGGTAATGTGTTTTAGTAGCATTAAGGGAGAGGAGGATGTTCTCCAGCCAGGTTGTAACCCTACATATGCCTATTGTCAATAGTTTTGTGAACAACATCCCAACCGTCTTTACTATGAAAAATTAGTGTGCTTTAAGCTGTAATCCTCATATTTGAAATCGCAATTAAAACGAATTGACGAGTTGGTCCGACTGCCTCATCCAACGCTAAACAATAGTACTGAAATAGTTACCACAAGTCAAAAAATATATCACTTCAGATTTCGAGATATAGCTATAGGTTGTGGTGCTCTGGTGCACGCAAACGGTAAGGTTTATGTTCAATTGGTTAGTTTGCGAGAGATATAGCTATAGGTTGGTGCTGCATCTGGGCACGCAAACGGTAACGGTCTATCGAATTGGTTTTAGTTTCGGAGATATAGCTAAAGGTTGGTGGTACTCTGGTGCACGCAAACGGTAAGGTCAATCGAATTGGTTTTAGTTTCGGAGATGTAGCTATATTGGTGGTGCTCTGGTGCACGCAAACGTAAGGTCTATCGAATTGGTTTTAGTTTCGGAGATATAGCTATAGGTTGGGGTAGTGCTCTGGTGCACGCAAACGGTAAGGTTTATCGAATTGGTTTAGTTTCGGAATATAGCTATAGGGTGGTGGTGCTCTGGTGTACGCAAACGGTAAGGTCTATCGAATTGGTTTAGATTCCAAAAAATAGTCATGAAAAGTACAACGATTTCTGAGATGTTTATGTTTCAGAGATATTTTCAAGTTTTAAATGTTTCAAGCCATAATCCTCACCACGTCACCTTTAATAATCTCGGTAACTCTTGAGTATTATTTCTCAAATTTGGCATATCATTGGTACTATTTCATTACTATTTTTTTGGAACCTAAACCAATTGATAGACCTTACCGTTTGCGTGCATCAGAGGTGAGGATAAGCTTGAACGCCAAGCTGTAATCCTCACCAACTATAGCTATACTCTGAAACTAAAGTGTACTATTTTTTTGACTTGTAGTACTATTTCAGTACTATTTTTAAGCATTGTCAAAATTCGTTTTAATTGTGATTTTAAATATGAGATTACAGCTTGAAGCACACGAAAATTATAGCTATGACTTGCAAACAGTGTTTGCTGGTTCCTTCCAAGGTGAAACTATAGATCAGTTATGTACAGTACCCCTGACACCAATTCTTGAAGTCGCGCGTCAATATTGGAATGGAGACCAAAACTTTCGCAAGGTAGAAACACTTACTTGACTCTTCTCTAGTGTCAATATAGTTATAAGGAAGTGATTCTAAGTACAGCATCTGTAGTCGACTTACTATGTATAAACCAAATTTAAAAAAAAAAAAAATTAAAATTACTTTGAAAAACAATGACATGATTCACAATAATTGAAAGTGAAAGTTGCTGGTCAAAATCAATTTCTTGATACTTACACTTACACACTGTTTTTCACATAGAAATAGGACTAAATCCTATTTATATGGTTTTTCTCTACTTAATTATGTTTGTAAACATCCAACGCTTATTATCAGGTGTTCAGCACTTGAACTATTTTGTTTGGTCTTTAGATTGCAAACATCATATACACAGATTGCAACATTTATTATATTCCAGGTTCCTTTAATATTGCCTTTGTTTAGTTCAAGTAGCCTTTATAGTATTGTTATCACGTCTTAACAATATTAATCACCAGTTTTGGTATTTGACATAGTGTTTCCTAGTTTCTTGACTATCAGTTTTATTGCCTTATATATCTATATAGTTGTCCCTTTTGTATGACTTAGAACACCTGGAGTGATCCAGGGTTTTAATGGGTGTCTTAGTCTCAGTATTGACCTAAGTTAAATTAGTGCTACAATATGAATAGAGATGAAAGAGATGTATTACTATGTACTCAACTACCAGTTAGACTTCAATAATATTTAAAAAATAGGATCAGTCCAAGTCTGAGATATGTCACTATGGTCTTACAAGTATTAGGTTGAGGTGTATTATACCCTGAATGGCTGAATGTTCAGACACATTGAATTCAAGCTGGCTGGACACATGTATCTCCGCTACCTGGTGGTCTATGGCCCTTGAATTATGTTCAAGTTTCAGTGTTTCTTATTGTATTGGTGGTACCAAACTTTGAACTTGATACCTATCACAAATTTCAGGACAGAATTGTTTTCCATTGAGATTTCAAATATCAGGATTACAGCTTGAAGCACCCATCCTAAAGATGCATAAATTGTTTTATGATAATTATATTTGTTTGCAAGAGTAACACTTGTATGTACACAACAAACTTATTAATAGAAAACAGTTTATAATGCACATTCATTAGGTACTTTATTTACCAAAACCTCCCCGACAATTTGGACTACTTTCTACTAATTTATCACTTTCATCCCACTGCTGAGGCGTTTTTGCAACAATTGATAATGCATGAACTGTAGTTTGAAGTTCCTCTTTGAGCAAATCATTGATCAATCTATGTCGCTGTAAAATTGCATAATAAAATTATTCTGTTGTCTACCTAAATTTAAATATTTAGATATTATATTAAATGTTAGGATAACAATTATTTGACGTAAGGAATAGCCTCACCTTGATTAATGGCAGACCTTCAAATTTTTCCGACACCACTACGACTTTGAAGTGGGTTTCAGCACCTTTGGGCACATTATGCATATAGGATTCATTAATAACGTCTAGGTGTTTCGCTTTTAATTCTGTCTGCAATTTATTTCTTATTGTACTTTCTACTTTGCCGGCGTTTGCCGACATATTCCTTATATTAAAAAACCCTGCATAATGAAGAAAATCCAATAATGTATATGTTTTAAGGTAACCTTCTTGTTAGATTTGTTATGAAATTAACCTTACCTGTTCGTAAGATATTTTGCATAGATTGGTTGGCTTGTGCAAACAAAATACTGTATTGGAAAGCCTGAAAAGGTCCGGTAGTATGTTTTCAAGTTCTGACTTCGGTTGGTTTGGTTAAAAACTAACTTCATCACTATAATCCTATAATCAATTACACAAGACAATTTTGACAATAGAATTTCAGTGTTGCCAGTATAATTTCCCAAAAAAGGACGGTTGGGTCGTCAAGTTGGGATACTTCTACAAGAACTTCATCTGTTTTGTTACGACTTTTAAAGTGTGTGTGGGGATGGGGGAGATACGGGGAGAGGCGGTGAAAAGATGTCCAAGTAAGAGTATTAGAAATAGGTATAAAAAGTTAAGGTTTGGAGGAAATTACGGGACTATAGTAGACCCGTCTCAAGACAACATCTAGTGCAGGAGTGTGAAGAGTCCAAAGAACTGAAAATATATTGTTGGACTTAACATCTAGTTCGCTCTTTAGGAAGCTCTACTTTGAACTTGGACTAAACTAAATGTTAAATGAAATTATTTAATTTATAAGATCAAAGCGTGACCCGGAGATAGTGGGTACAGATCCTACGGCGAAATGACACTGTGTGATTTTATCTAGTTTGATAAGCAAATTACAGGCTGAATCACCTGAAAGTCCGAAAAAAAGATGGTTCCGGGCTTTAGACGACACGTCCATCTTCGGTCCCAGCTTCTATCTGAGGATGGTTATCGTTATCAACCACCAATGCACATAAGGCCCACGTGGTTGATTGTGGACCAATCTCCCCATAGCTATGCTGTGTGGAAAGGCTTGTGCCCTGCAGCTGATGATGATGAAAACCAAAAAACAGCAAAACTGAATAGAAACGAAAGGATAAGGAACGATGTTTGCAATTAGCCCCTTAAGATTCGACATCTTATTATCCCTATCGTACTTTTTGTAATGTATTAAAATTAATGTAATAGCCCCGAAGACTTTGTTATTCTGTTTGTTCCGTTTTTAATTCATCGCTCCTAAGGAAGGATGGAAGGCAAGAAATGTTAACTAAACAGCCAAATCTTATTTGGTCGGAAGAAAAAGGTTATTGAAACGAATTTGGGAATATTTTTCACCCTTTTTAGTTATAGTAAAAAATAAATCACTAAATATTTATTTATTTATTTACATGAAACATGGTACAATTATTGATGGTAGTATTCAAATGAAGTTTCACAAGTTTCGCCAAAAATATGGCATGTAAAAGTTAACTAAAGCGATATTACATATATTTAGTTAAGAACTCGCTAACATGATAAAAATTCTTCTCAAGAAGCCACAACTGTAATTTTTTAACAAATAATGTATTATTCAATATTTTTAGGCTATTTGGAATCTTATTATATATTTTGACACACATATTTAAACAATTTTTCATGTATAAAGTGGTTCTAGGTGCTGACTTAAGTACTAATCTATCTGGATTTCTTTTATTTCGAGGGTAAATATCACCTGCCCTATTAAATAGCTTAAGATTGTTTCTAACAAATTTGCAGCTCTCAAAAATGTAAAGGCTTGGAAATGTCAATAATTTAAGATCCCTAAACAAAGGTCTGCATGATTCAAAAGGTGGCAAGCCATAAATAGCTCGTACGCATTTTTTTGTGCCACAAAAACTCTATGTACATTTACACTATTCCCCCAGAAAATCACTCCATAACGTAAGATGGATGCGATGTACGCATGATAGGCATCTAGGATAGTACTACGATCCGCTACATGTCGCAATCTTCTTAGTACATAGACATAACGATTTATTTTGTCACAAACATTATCTACTTGTGATTTCCAGTTAATTTGTCTGTCTATGCTAACACCGAGGAAATTTGTTTGATCAACTTGCTCAATCTTTGTGTCTTTGTATGATATATTTAATTGTACTTTATTCAAAGCGTTAAATTGTATAAAGTTAGTTTTAGTCAAATTTATTTTCAAACAATTATTTACAAGCCATTCTGTTATATTAAGTATTATTTATTTCAATCTCATGTTGTGCAAGCCCTTCTTTTGGATCCGTTGTAACCACTACTGAAATCGTCAGCAAAATACTGTTTTAAAATCAGTTATATTATATCATTTATGTATAAAATGAAAAGTAGTGGCCCAAGAATACTGCCCTGTGGCACTCCTAAACTGTTTGACAGATATTTCGATTGATAATTATCTACACCTCCATGCTTAGGTATTCGTTTTTGAAAAAATGACAGCTTGTTGCCTATCATGTAAGTAGGATTCAAACCATTTAAGAGGCAGTCCCCTGACGCCAATATTTTCCATTTTTTTTATCAAGATGTCATGATCTACATAATCAAATGCCTTTGACATATCTAGGAACAGACCAGTAGTAAGGTTTTTCTTATCAATGCTAGTAAGAACTTCATGTAGCAGAGTAAATATGGCAAGATTTGTAGACTTTTGTTTTTGGAACCCAAACTGGTTTTCATTTATTACATTCATTGTCAAACAAAATTTCATCAGCCTTTGAAACATACACTTTTCAAATATTTTAGAGATAACAGAAATAAGTGCTATCGGTCTATAATTAATAATATCACTTCTGCTCCCCTTTTTATGGATAGGTTTGATAAGTGATCGCTTTAGTAACCGAGGGAACTTCCCACTTTCAAATGACAAATTTATCAAAAAAGTCAGTATCGGAGACAACATTAATGCATTGTTTTATTACTTTAGTGCATATTTCATCAGGACCTTCAGCATTGGTGTTATTCAAAGACAAAACTATTGTTTTTAACTCATCCTCAGTTACAGGATTAATATACATTGAGCGACCTAACTTGTTTGAGCCTATTTGGGGACCTACTTTACTAAATGAGTGATTATGAATGACCTTTTTTGATGAATCAATAAAAGTAGCATTAAAAGCTGAAGCTATACTCATAGGATCATCTATCTTTTCATTATTAAAAAATTATACTGTCAATGTGATCTTTAGTATAGTTATATTCTTCGTTCCTAATGACTTGCCAGGAAGCTTTGCTCTTGTTTTTGCTGTTCTTAATGAGTCTTTCATTGTTAAGTTTTTGGGCTTGAAAGATACACTTCTTTAGGAGTTTAGCATAAGTAAGGTATTTTTCTTTTGAACCTATAGTTTTGTTTTTGTAATAGCTGATTCTTAGAGATCGATTTACTTTACAACTCTTTTTTAGTCCTAACGTAAACCATTTTTTTATTATTAATTTTCCGTTTCAATTTTGGGAAACAAATTATAAAAAAGCAAAAATCTTTCGTAAAATAACTCTATAGCAAAGTTACGGTGTACACTGAGGTACGGTACTTTTTGCTATGGTCTGGCAAAACTGACTGTCATATTTTGAAAAAGTATATTTTGAAACCTATATGCACAATAATTGTTTAAATTTTATTAAGATAAATGTATGTTTAACGATAGATAACATGAGTGCATCTCAAAGAATAAATTCAAAAATAACTATTTAAGGCTCAACGATTAAGATAGCGGTCAAATGTCCGTCTATACTCGTCAGCGCCGGATCTTTAATTTTTTTGGGTGGGGCAAAAATTAAGAAATGCCGCCTCCGCCCACTATTTTTTATTTTTACATTTATCATCCTATATTATTCCACTAATTTATATAATAAGTCTTCTAATTGATTGACATTTGGACAAAGCTGCAACTTTTTACGCAGCTGTGATCAGTTTCAGAGATATTACATGAATTAAATCCCCTTGTCTTACTCCTCGGTGCCAATGATTGTGTAAGCTCTTCATGTACTCGGCCTGACAAAGTAGCGCAATCGTACCAACATCTCAACAATTTGATATAGCAGTTGTCAAGTCAGGCACCGTTGGAGGGAATGAAACACAGCCCAAGTCTCGATCGAATCGAAGGCTTTCTCATAGTCCACAAACGCCAAACATAATGGTATAACCGACCATTATGTTATGACCATTATGTATGCTCTCCGGTCTTCTGTATAAACTGCCGCAGCGTATGTGATATGTAGTCTATGGTGCTGAAGCCTTTGAGGAACCCGGCTTGTTCGGAGGGCTGGATGTCGTCAAACCTATGCGCGAGACGGATCATGACGACTCTAGAGAATAACTTGAAGATGTGGCACAATAGCGTAATAAGGTTTTAATATCTAAGATAACTCTTAACAGATGTAAAAATGGCAAGATTGGTATAATTTAGTTATTTTCATAGTGCAATGTCGTATGGTCTATGGTCTGTTGTGGGATTCGGCTGCCGACATTATCAATACACAATATTTGTGCTACAAAAAAGAGCTATTATCTTCAACCTTAGACCACGTGACTCTCGTAAGGAACATAAATACATGGAAGGATGACTAAAAAAACAACTGCACTGCATATCTTCATTCCTTTTTTCCTTAAGGTATTTATTTAATAGTAGGTAAGAAAGAGTCATGTGTTACGAGTCGTTTCATTATCTGGTACGTTGTCACAACTTGATTGATGAATTTGCTAGTGATGGGAATGAATTATTATATTTTATCGATAGTTATGGTATCTGAAAATACTGATAATGTGCTCTAGCGTAGGTACTTATTATTTAACTTTCGATATGGAGGTCGTGGGTTCAATTCTCACGGGGATTACTATTATGTAAGCTTCGATGGCGTCCTTCTCGAAGTTGTGCAAGAATATGTTTCCTTAGACCAAACTATTCAACTTGGCCATAACAACTTCGTGAGGGAAGCTAGGAGGTATCAGTTGGGCTGAGCAGGTCTTCACGTCGACGATTCCGCAACGCTTAAAGACAAAAGTCTTACGTCCTACCCATACCAACATACGCAGATGAGACATGGACACTGACTACGGGATTGGTTCACAAATTTAAAGTTACTCAACGGGCGATGGAGCGTGCTATGCTGGGAGACTTTTATAGATAAAATCAGAAACGATGTTATCCGCAAGAGAACTAAAATTACCGACATAGTTCGCCAGATTAGCAAACTGAAGTGGCAGTGGGTAACGTACTCGTATGTCGCAGAACCGATGGCCGTTGGAGCAGACAAGTTCTGGAGCGGAGTTCGCGGCTTGACAAGCGTAGCGTAGGATGCCCTCCGGCCCGTTGGACCGACGACTTGCGAAAAGTCGCTTGTGGAGGCTGGATGAGAAAAACGGAGGACCGGAAAATATCTGGCGTAAAATGGGGAGACCAATGGCCAACAGTGGACTGCGATAGATTGAATAGAGAGGGAAAAAGTTTAATCGCCTTTCTTGAAGAAGAGCACCACCACGCCATTCCGGAATGAAAGAGCTTCTGAAGGGTCTGAAGCACTGGCGTGCCCCTTACTTTCAAAAGCTCTGCGTTCGACGTCGCGGGGGTCCTATAACGCTTAAGCTGTTTCAGAGCCATCCTTATCTCGGCAAGAAAAGCAAAGTCGTGAAAAAGTTACAATTTATCAATTATTGGTATTGATTTTAATGAATATTAATAAATCAAGTTCTATAATGAATAAGACTACTCGCCTCAGCTTTTTCGAAGTCACACTGGATGAAAAGGCGTTTTATTTCCAATTTATTTTGTATATTTTCTTTAAAAACGTGGTCGCTTGATGCAATGAAAAGGTGCTAAAATGTTTATCTTATTTTTTTTTCAATTGTAGCTGTCCATCATAAAAATGATATAGCTATAAAGCAGCTAAGTTGGCATCAATTAACATAGAGAAACAACTAGGTAACTTTGAAATAATACACTGCTGCCCTGGATAGAGATCGACGAGAGAGTTTTTGTATATAGCGTCATTCCTCAGATCGCGGCTGCCTGCGCCTGCTGACTGTGATCTGCGATTCCTGCGGGCGCCTATTTAGAACTATGCAAATAAAATGTAATGGTTGAGTACAGTAATACCCCGACTTACGCTACCTCGACTTACGCGAATTCGGAGTTACGCGATTTAATTTTCTCGTCTATTCGTTTTTGTTTAAACGCCGCGCAGTCAAGGTCAAGCGGCGGCTTAGTTTCTGACTCCCCCCGCCGCATTAGTATTCGTTCAGTTTACAACAGTAGTAGGAGAAGAAAAAATCATTGACTTGTCAGACGACTTTGTTACAATTTATGAAACCTTCTACATCAAAATAACTTCGGATTGTGTTTATACATACCCTCTATTAATATAGTTTGTCATATTATCTAGAATAGATACTAATTATTTCCTAAATTATTGTTTTATTTAGTCTCCAGTCCAATTAAACATACTTTGTATGTCTTTATATGCAAAATTCTACCCCGACTTACGCGAATTCGACTTACGCGGATAGCGCTCAGTCCCACCTATCGCGTAAGTCCGGGGTATTACTGTAACATGCCTTATTCCACGCTCCGGGCAGAGTGTCGGGCAGAGTTGCCACCCGTCCCGATTTTGCCGGGATAGACCCGATTTCGAAGGCATTTTCCCAAGTCCCGACGGCCTATCTATTTTTGTCCCGATTTATGACAATATGCGATAGGATCAATCAAATACCATCATTAATGACAAACTTGAGCATGAATGAATGAATGAATGAGCATTTAAATAATTATAAGATTTATATGATAAATACATAACAGTGAATTAGCAAGATTTGGAGTACAAATAAATAAACAGAACTTACCCTGGTCAGGAGCAATGTGACGTGTAGTACCTAATCCCAGCATTTAATTCACACAATTTATTTTGATCCAGTATACCAATTAAGTCTTCACCATATTTGTTTCTACCCCCATGATTTATGGCACTGAACACGTGTAAATAGCTTCATACGATTTGCTCTGCCACTGGAGCCTCCAATTAATATTCGGATCCGACCCGAATAGCGATACAGATTTCCGCTATTCGGGTTTCTGGGAAACCAGTTGTAGCACGAACATATTTAATGCTTTGTTGAGGTCTGGAAGGCATGGCAGAAAATAGGCGACATCTGTGTTTAGTAGTAGATGCAAAGGTTTCAAGCGAGCAAGCAAAAGCATTGGATTGTTCACGACTAAATAAAAAATAATGAAGGATATTTATTTATTTGAATATTAGTAGTGAATTACAAATCAAACCAAATATATTCCCGAACTTGAAATAAATTGCCAAAAATTATTAAGGCATTTCTCTCTTTCCCTTATTAATTTTACGCTTAATCCTCTCAATGTAAGCAGCTACTATGTTTGACAGCAGCGGGAGCGCCGAGGACTTTTCGTCGTCTTTAACACCCACTTCGGCGCAAAGCTCAGTTCTTGTGCGTTTATCCTGAGGAAATTGCGCTTGTACAATATTGCTAGCTTGTTTTGTCTTTTATAGGTACCTATTGAAATTTTTGAAATTTTCTGATTGTTTCCAAGGCGGTCGTAATATACCCAGCAAATCTCGTGTGCGTTACCCTAGCAGGAAAGTCGGTTCTGGAGTGATAAGAGTAAGAACTTATAATTAGTGCTGAATTTACTATATTTATGCGCCAAATATTATTTTTGTGCATCCAGCCGTTTTGGAATAAATCGAAAAACAGAAACGATTCCTGCTAGGGTAACGTTTGCTTGCAGGAAAGTTTTAAACAAAACATCGCAGAGAAAATATAATTATATAGTTAGTTTATTGTTTATCTATGTTTAGGAATAATGGAATGAATAATATTGCTGTGCCCTTGCAGGGTTTATGTGTCTACTTAATACCTATAAATAATAAATGAATATGAATACATGCTTTTCCCATACGTTTGACATGGCTGCCTCCGAGTTCAATACTGAAGCTGTGTATAAGTATCCATTCCACTCTAGATACTCCTTTATGAGTTCATTTACCAACAATACCTCTTCAGTCGGTGCTGGAATGAGGGTCTTTCTTTCACCAGCATTTGCAGCAAACTGCCTTTCTTGGAGCACTTTGGTAACATTGGCTCGCATCTTAAACGAATAATGGAAAATATTTAAGCGTTTTAATTTATTGATCCAACGAATTGTAAATGAAGTCTACAGTTCAACAATGAATTTGAAAACAAATTCAATATTTTTTTGGAAGGAACATTTAATTTTAATAAATAATTATAACAATGCCCCAAACACTTTATTTTATTTTTATCATATACTAGCTTTTGCCAGGGCTTCGCTCGCGTTATATTCGAGGTAACTGTTCCCCTTTCCTGGTTACGAAAACAGAACATTAATTTACGCTGCTGTAGACGATATTAAAAAACTTTGATTCGATGTTTATTTACCTACCTTGAAAACTGCGAAAACTCCCTTTAAAAATTTTGCCCCCTGTATAAAGGGTTTGGAGGCCGATTTACGATAATAATTTTGTATGATATTTGTTTTACTGACAAATAGTCCGCATTACAATTTTAGCTTTCTACTTACCTTAAAAATTGCGGAATGCTCCATACAATATCCCACCCATTTAACATAGGGGATTAATTTTTGAAACTATAACCTCATGGTTCTAGTACCTACTGTTTTTTATGAATTTCATATACAGATATAAGTTGCTTCTTTACGAAAGCTCTTGGTTATGTGTGGAGTCTCAATACGTATTGCAAAACTGTTCAAACAAATTCTACCTATCCGTTAATAATACTGTTACGAGCTGGGGGTTCCGGATAAATTATTACCAAACACGAAGAATAACACGGTAACACACTTTATAAATTAACCACTATTAACAACACACAACACTAATTACACTTACACTCTTACTAATTAGTCAATTAACGCACGCACAATAATCCGTAATTAACACTGCACACTGTAACACAACACTTGATCAGTCCGTATAATGTCCGCACACACACGTTATAATCACTCGTTAACTCTTCACACTGTTATCTCACACTCGACGATCCCTTAGATATCGCTTTATCTCTCACTTCTTCCTTGTAGTCGTTCTTCGTTCGCTCTTGAGTAGAACACAAGACTGTCGGCACACCCATCGGTCCGCCTTATATACCTGTCCGCCCGCTAAGCTCGAAGCGTCGAGGTCATTCTACATAGTTCGCGAAATATCTAGAACATACTAGACTCTTTGCTATCTGACAATTCGCGTGTCATACTCTATGGTGGACTAACGTCACATATTAGCCGCCATATTTAATGTCATTTTAATTAACTCAATTCGTAACAATACATAGTACCGTTACTACCTATCCGAATAGGTAGAATTTGTTGATGTCAGGGTCAATAGAGTTAGGCCGTGTAGATTCAGAAGCTTGGCTCTATATCTGATCTGATATATTTTTTACAGGCCAACCTTATATTGTAGTCGTCTTGACAACATTTACATGAAATGTTTTTGGTGGGATTTATTTGGACGAATATTGGTAGTGCCATTACAATCGAGTTTTCATTCGGCATTATCGATATTTACAGATCAAATGTGCTACCTTCGATAGTGAAAAACTATCGATGGTATCGTTTGTACTTATACTATCGATAGTTGGGATAATATTGATCATGAGCAATACTATTGCTAACCAATCGATACTATATATATATGGTTATATTGATTATGTCAGTATAAATACTATCTGTAGTACCCATATTATTATTAGAAACAGTATTACATATTTTGATCTATCAATAGTATCGTCGAGAGTCTATAGTTTCGATAACCCTATTATAGTATCAAGATATTAAGATTGATAGACTATTACTATCGCAACAAAGGTCCCCAGTTATTTTTGATTCAAAACCTATCAGGCTCTAAAATATTAGGGGACATCTTGTTTGTCTTTCTTACTGAAATATGTAAAAGCAGATAACTCAGTTTGTAGAACACTAAGGGTTCCGGGTTCAAGCAAATGTGTGCATGATCATATGTGTGTATAGTGAATTGTAAGACCATACAACACATCGACAATAATAAATTATGTACCTGTGCTTGCAATTTATTCAAATGCCCGCTTTTCTTCAGTAAGTCTTTGATGGCAACTAAAAGCTCCTGCTCCGTAGCTACGCTGTTGTTGTTCATATTATTATAATATTATTTTGTTTATGTATTTGGAATCATTAGGATGTGACAATCAAATATGGTCTTATTTATTGACAGTACAGTTTAAGAACGTATGTCAGTCGACGTTGAAGTTTATATGTCGGGACAATTAAATAAAATTCAATAGATATCCATCACAAAGCGCCATCTAGCCACAATCTCAACATTTTAGCCTGTAATATGGTGACTAAATAGGTATATAATACAGTTTCTTTTATTCACAGTCGACAATATTGAAAATAATTCCATAAGTGGTTTCTAAAGTAAAATATCTATAGCATTAAAACGTAGTATCGATTTTATTGACGCGATACTATATTCATTTACATTTTTACATAGTTACTCGGCTTTTGAATGAACTACCTTAGCAGGTTAGATCAACTCCAGCAAAGGTTTCCTAAGGTTTTTTTTTGCAGTATGTTATTTGTAAAGCTCGCTTTTTAGGGTTTCGTAGCCATAATTTAGAAGTTACAAGGGAGGGGGGGAGTGTGTCGACACACACTATTACCACTTCGTTTGGTAATGCTATACGCTATGTACTCGTAACTATTTCAATTTATTAAAAAAATGATTCTTGTGTAATCTTTGATGCGGTTCATAGAATATATACTTACAAAGTTTCAACAATAGAGTTGTTATCCTGTATAATATTTATTCTTCATTATTCTTCTCCGTGTAGTAGTAACATAAGGGGGTGGAGGATAGACCACCGATCACACGGATATGCCGAACCAAACCAAATAACATCAGTTCAGTCGCGACCGTTGAGCACCTCGGATGTTGCGCATACAAATTTGCACGCCTGTGACAGTAGTTACTCGTGTTTGGGAGTGCCAATTTATCATAAAATACAACAACACAAACCGCGAAAAACATGTTATAGTGAATCAATATTTATATTATTATGTCTCTGCCTACAAGAAGACAAAAAGATATAGAATACATACTTTAGACTTAATTTAAAAAGTTAAAAAATGTTCGTGTAAAATCTTCGCTTTTTACATTTAAAAGTGATTGACAATATTTTTTTCTTTTCAACCAATGATATTCTGTATATATAAAGGTAGATACGCCATCGGTGCCTCAAAAACGAACCGCCGAAGAGAGTACAGTTTGTACTCTTTTGTTTAGGTAAATGTACGCTCATTCGAAATATGTGGATGTGAGCTGTCACTTCATTCGGAACACTTTTATCGATTGTTTTGTGAGCATATCACGGATCTATACTTTTACATCATTGTTCTCAACCTAATATTTGTAAATTCTGGCTCTTAGTGAACCAAATCGTAAACCTAGTAGTTTTTAAAAATGAAAAATACAAATGGGGCATCATTATAGATCATATTTATAATCATGAAATTATTCAAATATTAATAAATTCTGGTGAAGAAAATGTTCTTCGTATTAGCATAAACTGAATGTTTCCTTTAATATAAATAAGTTCCTTTAATATATTTAATTATTTTCTTTAATATCATCATCATCATCAGCTCATTAAACGTCCCAACCGAGGGGGCACGCGCCTACCCGTATAGGGTGATTAGGCCTTGGTCGTCCACGCGGGCCCAGTGAAGTTCTTTAATATGGCATACCTTTAAATAAATAAATGTATATGATAGTTATATTAATTAACAATTACCGGGGTTTAGGAGGCCTAACACCTGATAGCTCTGGTGACGGGCGGCAGGGAAATCTTGATGGAAATAAAATGCAGCATTTGACCTTAAGAATTACTTCTTGGTACGTTTGCATTCCTCTATGGAGGTCCTTTTTAACCATTATGTAAATAAGTTGTACTTACGTTGCTTAACTTGATACTTAAGCAGGTTGGTCAGTAGCGGGATGATGGGCTCATGGCAAACTGGTCTCTTCTCCAGGTTAAGAACCGATCTTGGATATTTATTTGAATAATTAACATTCATTCAGCATATATTTTTCGAGTATCAAAATACACAACCATAGTTCTTACAACCATTGGCGTTAATAGCGCTAGTATAATCTAGGTACACAATAATTATGACATTATTTTCACACATTATAATTTATATATAAATATAAATAACCGTATAAGCGGTTATCCTTAGCACGGGTGGATAGTCACAAAACATAAAAGATAAATCTATTGTCTACGCGCGTGCTACGTGCGAGCGGCTAATAGCGCGTCGGTGGCTCTTTGGTGTGGACTGTTGCCATCTGATCGGGAGGGCGCAGGTTTTAATTCCGCCACGTACTATGGTATTTTCGAAATCATGTGTACGTTTATCCGACGCTCTTGCGGTGAAGGAAAACATCGTGAGGAAACCTGCGCACGCCTGCAAAGAGATTCAAAGGTTATGCATGAACACGGCCAATCCGCACTGAGCCCGCGTGGAAGACTTAGGCCTATACACCCGCGTACAGGTAGGCTCGTGTCCCTCGGTGGGGACATATAATGAATGATGATGATAACCATATAATGTTAAAAATACAATTGTACACATGAAATCAAATAATATTTGTTTCAGATCCCTGATGAGGATTTAAAATCAATGCATTTTTGATTCACTAAGCTAACTACTAAGCACTAAGCGCCGTCAGTGATTACGATGGAGATCCTCAATTTAGTTTTCGTGTCATGTATCATTTCATTCTCAAGTACTCAAGCGAAAATAGGTAAGCGAACTTTTTACACTTATCATTCAAACCAAATTTCGTTGTTAGATTTCATGGTTATGTACATCATATATTTATTTTTATTTTATCAATACCATTTTTTAAATCTAGAGGGGGCCCCTCCCCCCTATATAGGGGGGAGGGGGGATTTTTTCAACTTTTAAAGTGTCGATCGCGCAAACTATTCAATTTATTAAAAAATATATTGTGGACTACGAGAAAGCCTTCAACTCTATCGAAACCTGGGGTGTTCTGGAGGCTCTGCAGCGATGCTGCGGGGATCAAAACCCGTAAGCCTTGGTGTATCCGACCTCTCAACCATTACACGAAATGGGTTGAATGTAAGTCCATGGTTATTCTTAATTGTAGCCATTCTTTATAAAATGCGGTCAAGTGGGAAAAGCTAATACTGGAACGCCTTCGCCGAAAGTGAGAGCAATATTCCGTGTGAGGCTGAACATACATGAGATACCGCCTTTATCTACTTAGAACCCTTTAAGAGCTTTTTCATTCCATAACTTACCATTTATAGGGGCTACAACTTTGAACACTAGGTAATCTACATGGACCTACTTTCGTCTCTTTAAACTGGGTATTTTTTTCATTAGGTATAGGCTTTTTCATTCATATATGTAAGTAATTTCTAGTGACCATAATTATCTACCGTAACTCATAAGCTCATAACACTGTGCCACTAACGGATGCTATAGATACATACAGCTGTTAGAGAAACAAGAGAAGAAAAAGAACTATATAATTTCGATGGACAGTGAAGAAATGATCCCCGTAAAATTTTTTAAATATAAAAATATTTTCTCAAATCCAAATTATGAAACAGATCAAAATTTGATTTTAATCTGTTTCATAATTTGGATTTCATTAGAATGCTATTTAAAGAACAAGGTCAAGGTTAGTCCTAAGGTGTTCCTGTTAAAAGGTGACTTGATTTTGAATCATTGGTATCCATTTGACCTATTGTTGTACTCATGTTATTGAATGTTTCTATAGGAACCTACGAATCACTTCATATTTAGATAAACAATAAACTAACAAAATGCACAATTTACACAAAAAGTGTCCGCGGCAAAAGTCTGCCCATCGCGTCAGTTGGGCAGAATTTTCATTCATAATTTTATTGTAATTTGTATTATTGATTAATTGCAAAATATTTTACAGGGGTTCAAAATATTTAATATTTTTGTATTAATAGATTTGCCTCACATTTGGGGAATGTACATTAATTAAGACCAGGTACTAATTTAAAAAAAATGACAATATTCTCGGAAAGAAATAAAAGGAGGGTTTTTTATAAGACCAAAACATTAATTTAAGTATTTTATTTTGTTATAGGTTATTTCTGGCACATCACGGATTTTCATTATGATCCAATTTATACATCTCAAGGCGATATAAGAAGAAGTAAGTTTTAATTTACGGAAATACTATTATTGTTATTGAGAACCCTAGCGTCCTTCAAATCCGTCACATATTAGGATAAAAACAACTCTAGGTAATATTAATTATTTATTATAACACATCGTCTTTCTTTAAGTGGAAAAAAACTTTACAGTTCTAACATGTAGTTGAAGAACAGTTTGGTTTTAAGAGAGAGAAAATCGAGGATACAAATTTTTTCTTACTACGAGAGGTTCAAATAAATAAAAAGTAATGTAACCACCAAGCTAAGGGCATCCCCTTCAAACTTCGAGATCGCTGGCTTGGATGAAGCTAGAAACGTTTTCATAATTGCATGCCCAGGTCAAAATGTTCCAGATTCACTAAATTCACAGTGGAGCTGGGACAGCATAAACTGCAAGTTAAAGTTACTATGAAAGTCTTTTGTACTGTAGTACGGGTTCAGCGCGTACAACGCTTTTGGCCTTGGGTACTCATGAAGCCGGTCACTGGCTTCACGCGTACCCTTCGTCAAATACAGGAACATTTCTTGAGTGTCAGGCTCAGGACAGTCCTGCCGTGCCAAAAAAGTGCTAGCCGCTTCTCGAGAAATGCCACAGTTAATGTGCCAAGTCTACTTAAGCCGACTGGTATTGCAAGAGACGATGGCAAGAGGCTGGTATGAGTTTAATTTCCATGGAAAATGGACCGGGTGCTGGTATGGGATACAACCTCGCAGACACGCTGACCCTTTCCCATCTACATGGAACCTACATCAGAGCTGGTGCGGCTTGTAAAGCGGCTGAAAAAGCCAAAGCATACTAGTCTAGGCTCCAAATATGATTTTGTCCCATTCGGTGTCGAGACCTTGGTTCGTGGGGTCCTAGCGCTACAGCACAAGTGACTAAAAGTCTGGTAGCTTGGAGAAAGAATCAGTCTAGCAATCCAAAGGGGTAACGCTGACAGTATTTTCAGAACCTTGCCTAAAGGGACTTCTTTTGATTATAATTTTTAGTTTCAAACATTTATTTTAAGTGTTTAGGGTGTTATATATTATTTAGTTATTTTCTTTTATTTAATATTTTTCTAGTTTCATATTATTTTATATGTTAAGTTAAAATATATGATGTTGGCCCATGTAACAATATTTTCTGAAATGTGACTAATGCAGAAGTTTCTGAAAACTAACCCTTAGTCGTCCACGCAGGCCCGGTGAGGTTTGGCCGACTTACGCACAACGAAGATCGGAAGGCAACAGAACAAACCAATGAGCAACCGAAGAATGTTTTGAGCGAACTGGACGAGCGAGGAGTCGTTTTGCAGATTACGTGCTACACGCACATTGAAAAAAATATGAAAATTGTGTCATTTGAAAAAATAAGAAAACCATGATCTTTGATTGAATAATTTAAAAAATCTGGTACATTTCTAAAATGACGTAGTTATGGAGCGTTTTGCTTTTAAAATAAAAAATGGTGGTCACTTTGATATTTTATTGCACCAATTCGGTAAAATAAATAAAAAAGGAATAAAAATTACGACATCAAAAAAAAAATACTTTATATATTTTTGTCAATGTAACGGATCTAATAGTTTCCGAAAAAAAAAACTGTTTTATCTTTGGCATTTGCCCCATTAAGGCCCTTAACTCCATTTAAACTCTCAAATGCTACGGATTTTAACATTGTTCATCTAAGATACAACTATAAGAATTGAGCTATGGATAGTATTCAGACGGCTTCAAATTACTTCAAATAAAAATACTGATCGTCTGAGAAGTGCTGCTGATACAAATGAATACAACGATATCTATGTTTCACACTGCTGATCATCAAAATGTTTGGCTACTTCTTGAAGTGCCACTAGAAAGCTTTAATTTGGTATTTGCTCTAAGTTTAGTACCAACAAAAAAATCTGGATAATTAATTGTTTCCTTTAATAGTTAACATGTCTTAATTTAAGATGTGTTTTTTTGTCAGATTTCCGACGACCAGATGAAAAGGGCAGTACCTGGTACTACCGATCACTAGGCCGCTATGGGGATTATACCTGTCATAGTTCTCTGCTATTAATAGAATCAGCTGCCAAGTATATGCGCACCCGGCATTCTGATAACCTTGAATTTGTTCTTTGGACTGGGTATGTAAACCAATATATCACAAGTTCTGTTAAATTTTATAGATTTTAGTATACATTCTTGCTTGTAAGTCGTATGTCAGAGAAAAAAAACATGATTTAATTATTTATTAAAAAAATTGCTTTCATTCGAATATCTGAAGATAATTTATTGTTTTTGTACTTCATCAACTTGATTCACTTTAGATATTATTCAAAGCAAATTTCGTTTACGATATCATAGTAATGGACATCATTTATTTTATAAAATTTTGTCAATCTCATATTTCAGAAGAAGAGGGAGGGGGGTTTGGTCTCTTGCACAAACTTTTTGTTTTGTTTCTTTGTATGGAGAACCCAAAATATTTTTTTTCATGAGTCTTGTCAAAATCTTATAGTAGTGTCTGAGAAAAATGGTGTGTCATACGGACAGATATGTCGAACCTTTATAGGTTCCTATGACCTATATAACCTTGGATCTATATAATTACACTTTTTACTTCTGCTTGATAAAATAATAATGTACAATGAATTTTTTAAATACGTCTGTATTTTTTTTACATATAAAAACAAATTCCAAAAGTTCATTTGTTATTTAAGTTGAGTCTGACATAAATATTTAAATTGTTAACAGGGACATTGTAACTGCTCAGTATACACGAAACGAGGAAACAAGGTACCAGGCAATCAGAAACATAACAGAGCTACTGAGTCAAACGTTCAGTTCACACTTTGTGTTCCCTGTACTGGGACATTTGGACCCCGCGCCGTCGGTTAGTCTTGCCAACCTGTGGATGCACTGGTTGCCTATAGAAGCCTTACAAACTTTTCAAAGTGGTTGGTGATTGTTTAGTGTTTTTATAAATATACATGTGAAAATGATTTTAATGCAACAAAATAAGATTGGTTATGTTATTTAATCACCTTGTGCATCCTGCAAAAAATTGATCTGGTGGTTGGTGAACATGTACAAAACATAGTGATTGTGATTTAATCACCTAAAAAATCTAATCATGTAACCCTTTGTACCCTTTTTTTTGTAATGTTCTTTCGTTCTTGTATTCATAAAGTTAATGTTCAAAAAATGTGGAGATGTCTCTTTGTACGAGTAGTATCTTATTTTTCAACAAAATCTGAGCCTCAGGATAAAAAAAATACGTAACAGTTAGTGTCCGATGACTTGATAAAATACACGATTTGCCCGATCACGATGTTCATATGCTATCGAGCTCTCAACACACCAGAGACAGTCATTACGACTTTAGAAGGTTGTCTTTACCTGGGAAATTAATTGCTTAGTATATTATATGTATAATACCTAGACTTTGGTTCACAGGAGGCTACTACACGATCGAGCAGTCTTATAGCAAGCTTCGAATAGTAGCCCTAAACACAAACCTTTTCAGTGTTCATGAGGCCAACAGCGAACAATCGAAGAAACAATGGGAATGGTTGAATAATGTTTTGGATAAGGCCACCGCTAAAAACGAAATGGTTGGTACTTATATTCATGTAGAAGCTAATTCTATAAAAGTATAAATTTTATACAAAGGGATTATAATTATTTTAAAGGACTTTGATTACTACCCCATTTTTTTAAATTCTGCACAGCTTTTAAATTGTTCATGCGGCCTTCTCGCAAAGGGCGCCTGGGGACAGTGTGTAAATTGAATAGATATCATACGTGTTCGTAACTCACACTCAATGGATAAATAAATTTTACGGATTTAAACGCGTTTTCACTAAACGAATCACCCAATTTCATGTATGTCCTTTCCGCTGTTTCTGTGCATTATGCTTTCACCTCGGTAGCAGGTAGACTGTGTGTTTTTAAAAATGAAAATAGGATTTCTTTCGTAAAATTGGTTTCATTCAACGACTGTTTACAGGCTACAGAGCCAGGGGTTGGGTGTAGTCGACACACCTAATGTTACCTCATCATAGGCATGTTAAAAATAATCTAAAATATAGTATTTCGAACACTATGACACAGACATCTACGTCTGCAGTGTGCTTATAACAAATACTCTGTAAACGACTATTGTTAGTTTGAAAGTTATTGAAAAAGTTAAAAAAATTTGGGGATCCCAGCACGATATGAGAGTTACACACAGTTGACACAGTTCATTTATTCAATTGAAAATTTGAGTGCGTTGTCCGGTGGAAATTAACAATGCAGTCTGTGGCATGTATCGACCCATCTGGTGCAATGGTTAAGACGTTGGCTATTATAACAAGGGTTCCGGGATCGAAAACCCTTTAATTCAGTCACTGGCAGTCTTTTTCTTCTTCTTCAACTTGTTGTAGTCCTACTGGGCTCGTAGGTCTCCTCCATTTTGCGACAGATATCCCGGTCCTAAACTTTCCTCATTCGGATGGTGTACTACTTATATTACATATAAAATTTCAGCTTTTAAGAGCCCCTCACGAAAACTATAAATTTATAAAAATATATTAGAAACCTCAGTAGTTTAGTACCCATAATACTAGTTCACGTTTAACTTGGGGCTAGACGGCGCTGTATGAATGACAGTGGATATTTATTTATTTACTTAAGTTAATAATTTCTATTATATTTGAAAAATTACTGCTAATTATAAATAATAATTTAAATATCCACTAACATTCACACAGCGCTATCTAGCCGCAAGTTAAACGTGAAGCCTGTATTTTGGGTACTCAACAACGGATAAACATACTTATATACATTTTGTTTTGTAAATACATACATATTATAGATAGAAAACACCTAGACCATTACAAACAGACATGTTCATGCACACAAATGTACTGCCCGGGGATCGAACCCGGAAGCCTTGGTCTAGCAGCCGACGTATCGACTATTACACCAGATGGGTCGTCATTACAAATTGCATTTTGAGTGAGGCTGCAGATTTTTAGTTTGTATGTTTTCAACAGGTATACATTGTTGGTCACGCCGAACCAGGTTCGGACTCTCGGTTGACATACACTTCTCCAGATGCTAATGCGCAATATTTGGAAACAGTGAGGCGATACGCGCACAACATTGCTGGCCAGTTTTTTGGGCATATTCACGCTGACACTTTTCGCATTATTTACGAGAATGGTAAGTGGAACTCTACATTTTTAATGAAGACAAACTGTGCCCAGCGTTTACCCGTGGTATAAGATATTTTCCCTTAGTAAAACATAACCTAAAATCGATTAAAAAATGCCCTATATTTTTGTTACCATAATTATTTATAGATCATGACTATTATAATTTTAAATTTAAGTTTAAAAAATTGTTAAAAGAGTGAAGTTTATCTCTACCAGTTGATAATGTTGGTGTTGTCGTAATTTACGATTAATACCTACTTATTTTATTTTTTATAAGCGAAACTATTATTTTATTCGTAAAAATCTGTTTTCGCTACTGTTTATGTTAACTGTTTTGTTTGAATGTACTATAAAATGCTGTTGGTTTTCCAAATAAATAAATAAGGTGATTATGTTCACAGATCGTCCAGTGTCATGGGCGTTGATGGCTCCGTCCGTGAGTCCCCATCGCGACACAGGATCTTTCTCTAACCCTGGTATTCGTCTTTACAAATTTGATACCAATACTGGAAAGGTAAATAACATTTTATTTGAATGCCCTTCCAAGCATATTAAATATGTGTCGTCAAGATATATTAAAAAAATAAAATTTATTTCGTGGTGTTTTTCTAAGATAACCATATTTCAGTTTCTGTATTAATTATATTTTCCTTAGTTATTGGACTACACACAATACTATTTGGACCTCGATGCAGCAAACCGAAACTCAGTAGCGGAATGGATGGTGGAATACAATTTTACTCAGTACTACGGCCTTCCAGAGATTTCGGCACTATCAATGCACAATTTGGCTGAGAAGATGCGAATTGGCACACACCATGAGGCTACCACCTTTGACAAGTAAGCTGACCATGTGCTATTATCATACCTTTTAGTTAGATCAAAGGTTACTATATCCGTGATCTAGTGGTGTGACCACGATTGCCACTTTTAGTCGAAAAAATCGGGATGCCTAATGCCGTTCGTCCCGGAAAATAAGATAAGATAAGACTCATCAATCAGCACTGGAATCGTGTGGTGCCTTACAGCCATTGATATAAAAATACCAATCCTTACAGCTCAACATCTAACGGTTACATTGTAATCAGCTATCCGTGGGACATTATACCCTGATTATGATGATGATCATTCAAGTTCGAGTTGGTGTATTATCGAATAAATAGACCCACATTTGGCATCAAGAGTGTCGAACCGTTGTTTGATCTCTTACGTGGTTTTATTTAATGATCGCCATATAGACAGCCGGGGACGATGGCTCAACGTGCCCTCTCTACTCTATATGGTGGGACCCTCTTCCGTATTGTTAACGTTAAATAATCGATTTAACGTTAACAATACGGAGCTAGTTCATGTAATAAATAAATGTGGTGGTATTATTATATATATTGTGATGTTTTTAGAAGCAAAAGCTCCGTTTTAAGTCAACAGCTTTCACCAACGGGAGAGGGTAATGGAAAATGGCTTAAGTTTAAGTAACTACCAAATATAGTAACGAATAATAGTCAAAAATAATAAATTATCACCAGTATTAAACCTGCGTTTTAATGTTAAAATATAATCAATGTTTTAACATCTCGCAATCCCATTTAAGCAAAATGGCTCCAAACAAATCATTGTTCATGCAAAAGTAGCAAATTATCACCAAAATTAAAATAGCATTTTAATGTAAAATTATAAACAAAGTTTTAATATCATGCTATCCTATGACATGCAAAATATAGCAGCTCATTAACCGATTAAAATAATAATAACCCTCAACAAAATAAAATGCTAAACATACTAAGTTCCTAATAGCTTTTTGTGTCAAGTTGATTTATTAATGCCAAAAAATATATATCATGAGCGTTTCGTACCAAATGCTGACACATTAAAAATAAAACTCTTACAATTGGAATAATACTTTTTAAATTATTTAAAAATCATTAAAAGTTGGTCCCCTTATAACTTATAGTACACAGATTAAAAGGATAACAAACCTACATTTAATAGCTATCACAGTGGTTTCGCTATCTTATCGCTAAGATTTAGTGATAATTTACAACATTTGGTGTTCGAATACAATTTAAAGGGTAGTCGTAATTAAAATAGCATGTACTATTGTTAATTTAGACTTTAATTTCCTGATGTTAAGAATATATTTTTGGTAAAAGCATTTTATGGTGGTCATTATATTTGCCAAAAAGAAAGGGACAATTTAAGTCTCCGTTTATCTCACTCACTCAGTAAAAGACAACGTAAAGCGTTGGTTAACGCAGAGTTTCTGTAAGGCCATGGTATTGCTTACTATCGAGCCGGCCCATTTGTACTGAATCATGGTTCTTCCATGCTTATATTAATGGGTGCTGACCAAAAATCTCAAACAATTTTTTTAAATTTTAATTAATTTGTTAAAATGTTCCTAGGTACCTCAGGGCATACAACGTTCGTCATGACACTAGCGACAAATGCGATGGGGCATGTGTTCACCGACATTTCTGCTCGATCACCTCACTCGAGCATGTTGCATACGAGCAATGCGTACAAGCCGCTGCCAGCGCTTTAGCTACCGCAGCTGATTCAAATGCACTAAGCCCAACAGCTGTGATCCAGATCCTCTTGTTATGTAATTTTGTTTACTGTTAGCTACCAGTAAACTCTATCCAAATGTCTTTATAATTATGTTTCGGAAGATTATGAATTTTACATATACGCGTTTATACCCTACGCTATGATGTTTGTATGAAATAACTTATGTATCCTAGTTAGCATACAGTATTGAGGCTAATAGGATAGTTGACATGTGATGTATTTCTAATGTATTGTATTTTCGTAGCGCCTGGATGTATCCTAGAGCTTTTTCGTAGAGTCTTGTTATTGTAAATTTGTTCCACGATGTTTGATCAAACTTCATATTATTTTTAATGTAAACTACAATGATTGCTAAATTTAACTATGTATACTGTATTATTTTGTAATAATTTAGCAGCAAATCACATTAAAACATCATTACCGTTTATATGGACAAGTG
This sequence comes from Leucinodes orbonalis, assembly GCA_019425675.1. Taxonomy (NCBI): domain Eukaryota; kingdom Metazoa; phylum Arthropoda; class Insecta; order Lepidoptera; family Crambidae; genus Leucinodes; species Leucinodes orbonalis. The sequence continues at coordinate 293,959 of PQWD01001567.1, read as the reverse complement.
AATTTTCTGGTTTTATTCCAATATTCAAGATAAGAATGCTGCCCACTGTACTTTTTTTTCGTATCCTTTTATGTACTTTGGTGCACAATAAAGAATTAATAAATAATAGTAATAAATACATAATAGCTTTGTTAATGATGTGGTTATTTGCTGCTAGGTTATATTTGCAAACTCAATACAAACCGTACCATGTTAAAATCCTTCCAAAAAGTATCATAACAAACTACTTCAACCATAACATTAACGTGTTATCAATACATGTATTTCTTCCATTTATTGTGGAATGTACTATGACTGAATCAAGAGAAGGTTCTCATTTTAAAACGATTCCCGCGATCGCAATTTCATCCTGTATACTAGTCCTCTTTGTTTGTGTTTTTAATATTATTATGATGGTACGATAGTATATATTTATAGGTCCAACTGCGAGGTTGACGTTTTATATAGATTCATCTTTTTCGACTAGAAATCCTATTTTAGCTACCAAAGTTTTATGCTTTATAAACTAATGTGAATAAGGAATGTATAGTGTTACTTATTAATGTCATATACCCAGATCTAATGATTTTGTGATAAAGACTGCAGCATTTTGAATTTAGGTACTTAGAAGAAATTAATTAATTAAACTAAAAGCTCACTTTAAACAAAAAAGAGTTCAGAACGTATATCAACATTTTATTATATTATTTGACTTTAAGCATGAAAATATCATACTGCTTTAAGGTACAACTTAAACGATTGCCATTAATTGTGCCCAAATTTATGAATAATAAGTTCTAGTATTCCGATTTCCACTAGGAAGACCCGAAGTTCACCAAACCGTGAAGCTTATTTAGACAATTTTATTTGTAAAAACATTTCAATTTTAAAATATCAAATATGAACCTATTGATAAGTGAAATGAGACTTAACTTAAAATACCTAAATAAAATAAATTTTCGACGAGGAACAATTAGATTTAGGCTTAGAACTAAAATATGCTTTTCGTGTCTAAACTTGAGTTCGAATCTATATGTGTATCCAATGTAATGAATCAATAGAATGTTAAATGTTTACTCAGAATCCTAAATGCGATGAGTTTATAATAACTAAAATAAATGACATAGTCATTAGTTACCAGTTCATATAATCTGGATGTTTCAAAACCTTAATAAAAGGGTTGTGTTTCAATGTGTATTTTATTTGGATTCCCATTAGCTAAGGGTACTTATTAACCTATGTTTTAATATTTCAATCCATTGTAATAAAACAAAGTAAACAAGACATAAAACAATTTACAGATCTCGTGCCTTACACGATCTTCTGGTATGTACATAGGAAATGCACTAAGATAGGACACACTATGATGCAAACAACTATTTACGCAAGATATAGTTAACCATTACCCAAGGATTCGGTACTAGCAGGTAGGCGAGTTCCTACCGTTATATTTTATAAAAATGATTTAGTTGTGACCACCTGCGAAGAAAATACTCGATAATAGATCACGTAATCATTTAGCACACCTGCTATTCTTTTGTTGAGAGGGATGTTCATCGTCACCAGCTCATATATATCCCCATCGAGGAGCACGAGCCTACTCATAAAGGGTGTATATAGGTCTTAGTCGTCCACGCAGGCCCAGTGCGGATTGGTCGATTTCCGCACAAACTTTGAATCTAATCGTAGGCAAGCGCAGATCAGAAAGCAACAGTCCACAACAATGAGCCACCGACGCTCAGCACAGGTTACGTTTACCCCAATCAGATATTTCTGTGCAGCATAGTCTCAACTTCAGACACAAGTCTGTTTCGGCACTCGGCGATAATTTCTTGGGGTAAGTATATAGCCGGCATACGATGTTATCCGCATATGCCTATGCCGCTATTATCCACATATGCCTATGCAGCATATTATTGATATGCAAAAGAAATAGCATATTTGTGGGAAATAATACAATTATCAGATTAAATATTAAAGTCGGTTTATCGCCCGATAGTTCAGTGTGACAACAAGAATAGAATTGTCAAGTTCAAAACATAGAACACAATACTTTTTAATCATTGTGAGGGCGAGGTTTACTTTCTCCCAATATCCTCTCTTAAACCTAAGCCCATCTTGGTTGAACAATAGGCCAGCTTGGGGTATGTCGTTGCTTTTGTGAGAGCATCTGCAACCATCATATCAGTCTGTATATAACGAACTTCAACTGTCCCTTCGAGTACTTTATCACGAATAAAGTGATGCCTCACGTCGATATGTTTCGTCCTGGAATGATAACCATCTGTGCCTGAAAGTTTTATAGAACTTTGATTATCACTGTAAATAATCGTAGCTTTATTCTTCATATGTGGCCAAAAACATTCTTGAAATTGCTTCAGCCATAAAGCTTCTTGTACACACGACGACAGTGACATGTACTCTGCTTCCGTTGAGGACAGAGCAACCGTTGGTTGTCTCCTTGAGTTCCAACTGATTGTTCCTCCCTGAAAAAGGAATGCATAACCAGTGCAGGAACGTCGATCATCCTCTGAACTAGCCCAATCAGCATCGCAATAACCATGAGCCATAGTCTCTTCAAAGTTCTGCTTGTAACTCAGCCTATAATCTTGAGTGCCTTTCAAGTAACGCATCACGCGCTTTAGAGCAATCCAGTGCTGCATTTCGGGCTTGCAATTATATTTGCTCAACATATTAACAGCAAAGCTAATGTCAGGCCTGGTTACTTGCGAAATGTATAATAAACACCCTATTATCTCTTGATAAGGAAAATTTATTATATTAGCTTCCTGCGAATTTCCTTTTTCACTCAATTTTGCATTTGAATCCAATGGAGTCTTGACCGTCTTACAATTGGACATACCATACTTTTGTAATACCTCTAGTATATACTTTCTTTGGTCTAAGTATATGAGTCCCTTCTTCCTATCTCTTCTTCAATATCACCTTGGTGAAAAGCTGACACAGCATCCATTTGAGATATGTCTAAATCATGTTTAACAGCCAACGCAAATAAGTACCTCAAAGATGCAAGCCTTACAACCGGTGAAAATACTTCAGTGTAATCAATTCCTGGTTTCTGAGAACAACCTTTGATTACAAGTCTCGCCTTGTATTTTACTATGTCTCCCTTTTCGTTTGTCTTCGTCTTGAAAACCCATTTACATGGTATGGAATGTTTATCATCAGGCAGTGTGGTAATTTCCCATGTGCTATTTTCCAATAGAGATTTATACTCCTCATCCATTGCCTCCTTCCATTCTTTAGCTTTTGGACCTGTTAATGCTTCTGTAGCAGTCTGTGGATCTGGAGCCTGCGTAGCACACATAAGATTATTACCTTGCACATTTTGTCTCTGATGTGACCTTAGTGTGATATTTCTTTGAATATTTCCATCATCATCGTCGTAATCGTCTGTATCGGGATAATATGTTTCATCATCCGTTCTCCTATTCATCACACTACTATCAAATGAAGTATCATTACTGATGACGAAATGAAGTCCCGTGTGATGGGCGGGCTATCATCAACATTTGTTGAGTCTCTGTCTTCTACTGACGAACCGTGTGCGTCACAGTTATAATTTTCTTTGGAAATAGGGATAGTAGCATGTTGTGCCACTGACGTAGATTTTTTCGGAGTGATATTATCAATGTCATTACATTTTTCGATGAATGTCGCATCTCTACTAATCATTACTTTCCTACAAACTGGATCAAAAAATCTATATCCCTTTGTGTTCTCACAGTAACCTATGAACACTAGTTCACGTGATTTACGATCCCATTTTAAACGATTTTGCTTAGGAACATGTACCATAGCCTTGGAACCAAATATCTTCAAATGTGAAATGTTTGGCTTCTTACCAGTCCACTTTTCATACGGTGTTACCTGAGCAAGAACTCGTGATGGAGATCTGTTGATCACATAGGCTGCAGTAGCAACTGCCTCGGCCCAAAAAGATTTTTGCAGTTTTGCTTCAAACAGCATGCACTTAGCACGTTCCACCAGCGATCTGTTCATTCTTTCCGCTAGCCCATTTTGCTCTGGCGTATACGGAGTGCTGGTCTGATGTTTGATGCCTGAAGCTGCTAGAAAATTAGATAAATCTTTATTACAAAATTCCTTTCCATTGTCGCTTCTTAGAATTTTAATTTTCTTTCCTAGTTCATTCTCAACTTCAATCTTAAATTTCTCAAACACCGATTTAATATCCATTTTATTCTTAAGAAAGTAAACATATACTTTGCGTGAGTAATCATCTACGAATGTTATGAAATACTTTCCACCACCAGCGGACGGAGTCTCCATCGGACCACATAGATCTGTATGAATTATCTCAAGCAATTTGTTTGCTCTAGAACCGGAAATTGGAAACGGTAATCGTGTTTGTTTTGCTTCACAACATGGTATGCAGACAGTAGTAACCTCTTTGTTACTTATAGCAATACCCTCAGCACACAACTCTAATCTCTTTACATCAGCCATATTCAAATGCCCCATTCTCTTATGCCATGTAGTTAAATCTGACTTACTTTCACATATCGCAGCATATGCATTACCAGTAACAGTATCGAGTTTGTACATGTTATTGGTCAGTTTCGCCGTTGCCACCAAAATCTTATTGACATTGTAAATATTACATCCAGTGTCAGTGAATTCCACTTTACAACCACTCTTTGTCAATTGACTGACCGATAGCAGGTTTGCACTCAAATCAGGAATAAATAAAACTTTTCTTACCTGGATTTTACAATCAGTTCTATTTATTTTGGTTTGTATATTTACTTTACCCATACTTTGCACCGAGACTTCATCACTGTTTGCCACCATTATTTTCTGAATCGGAGGTGATTGCATATCAAACATCCAGTCTGAGCGTCTTGTCATGTGCATTGTAGCGCCTGAGTCAATATACCAGTCATCCTTATTCAATGTACCGTATGCTGAAAAAATTGCCGAAAAATTATGTTGACTAGTTTTTTTCGAGTCCGTTTTCTGCAATTTGCACTGATTCTTAAAATGTCCATATTTGTTACAATTGTAACAACGTGGGCCCTTGTCTTTTGGCTTTGGACAATTTTGATTAGAAGTGTGTTTCTTCTTTATAAAAAATGCTGAATTTTCAGCTACTGTGACTTCCTGCAACAGTTTAGTTTTTACAAAATCGGATGAAATCTTTATTCCGGAACTTTCCAGACCCATGATCATAGGGTTATATTTGTCCGGTAACCCTGCCAACATGAGTGTTCCCAGCCATTCATCTCCAACTTCGAAACCAATGTTCCGCAATTTATGAGCTGTACTCATAATTTTATTTACATATTCTTCTATACTAGGGCAATTTTCCAAAGAAGTGTTGATCAAATCTTTCAGAAGGCCAACTTTTCTAGACAGCCCGGAGTCTTCAAACGCATTTTGGAGGTTTTGCCAAACTTGTTTCGACGTCGTCGCATTTTGTATATGCACGTAATTTATCGGTTCGACCAACAAAATTATCTTCGACTTGGCTTTTACATCTTTCTTCGGATCGACCTCTGTAACAGGATCAATACATACCCATAAGTCATCTAATTCCAAATATGACTTCACTGCGAATTTCCACGTTGAATAATTTTCCCGACCGGCTAATTTTTCAATTTGCACATTAGTGGCGGCCATTATTCTCGGAGTGGCTCGGATTCGCGTTTTTATTGTACTGCACTTTAAAGACTTAATATTTAATTACGGATCCATAAAAGTATATCAAACGGTCCTGGCCCTAACCTGTGGGAAATAATACAATTATCAGATTAAATTTAAAGTCGGTTTATTGCCCGATACTTCAGTGTGACAACAAGAATAGAATTGTCAAGTTCAAAACATAGAACACAATACTTTTTAATCATTGTGAGGGCGAGGTTTACTTTCTCCCAATAATATTAATAATATGCACAGCCTTGCGAAATATAAGTATTTACAGATCTAAATTAAAATAAATATCTATACTAATATTATAAAGCTGAAGAGTTAACGAAATTGCCCTTTATATCATCATCATCAGCTCATCAAACGTCCCCACCGAGGGGCACGAGCCTCCCGTATAGGGTGATTAGGCCTTAGTCGTCCACGCGGGCCAAATGCGGATTGGACGACTTCATACACAACCTTCGAATCTCTTCACAGGTGTGCAAGAAGGTTTCCTCACGATGTTTTCCATCACCGTAAGAGCGTCGGATAACGTACATATATTTTCGTTCAACTTAAATTAATATTTTACGAGATTTCGCAGTTTTAACTCACCTATTTAAACGAAGTAGCGGCCAAACTAACTATTCCGAGCGGACGAAGTCGCACGCATAAGCTAGTAAATAAATAAAATGAATAACAAGGTTGAAAACTATTGTTCTCTAGGCTAGCACTAAGTTAATAAACTGCATAACTAGATGCACAATCAATATATAATTCGTACACCTATATGGTGTACGAAATGCAAAATCAAAGAAAAATACAAACAAAAAAATTAATAAGTAAAAATTTGGGCACTTTGATTCGATAGGGCCTTCAAATATGACCACGCCAGTGTTTATTATATGTATACTCATAGATGACACAGAGTGCTTTTTTGCATACATAGAGAGTACTCAGCCACCGATACCAAAACCAACCATTAGCTTTCTGAATGTGCATATTTTACAAGAGATTATTTGCGATCTAATTAAATAATAAATAAAATGAACTGAGATGATGTTAGAATATCACTTACTGCTATGAAACAGATAAATTTAGAAATATAATAGAGTATTTTCTAAATATGATCGGGCCAGAATTCGAAATAAATAGAACAAGAATAAAACAATTATTTAAATCTCGCTATAATTAAATTCAACACAAATACAGTTCAACTTACGATTAAAGAATAAACACACATTAACAAGATAGTCGTTTATGTTATCGGTCACCATTTAAATGAATCACATTATACATGGAAGCTTCTGTAGAATCTCGAGACGGCGCGAGCCAGTAATATCTGGAGTTTACTTCATTAAAGAAATGATAACCAAAGTCCGAGTGCTCTATCGGTCGATATTGACACGTGCCTCCGCTTGCATAATGGCCGTCCCGGGTTATCGATCAATACTAAAATACTTTATATTTTTACCAATTAAATAAAGTATAATTTGTAAGCTAAATACCTAAGCATAGTCGAAGAAGGATAAAATATAATATAAGTTCATATTATAACACAGAGGCGATACCAAAAGTTTTGCAATGGTCTACCTACTACCACTACTACCTACATTTGGAAGAGGAAAGTGTTTATTCAGTTTCGGTCACTAAAGAACACTTATGAATGTCAAAAGAAGCTACCACTAGTTCGGACGGTAGTTTTCTACCGAAAAGAATCCAGCAAGAAACTCAGTAGTTACTCCTTTAAAAAAAATGTCTTTTTTACAGAATCATATCATTTGTTAAAAAAATAATTATATTAAGCTAATTATATTCACAATTTGAATCATATAAAAAAATATAAGAATATGATGCGAACGAATATGGAAAAAAGAAAGTTTCAATTATACTTCAACAAGCCGTTACCATCTCCCTGCAGGGCATTGGTTTTTCCACATAGCTTGGCTACACGATTACATTTGTGCAAAACTCACCAAACGACGCAGCACAGATCCACAATGCGGATTTATAGGTAATACATCATCATCAGCTCATTAAACGTCCCCACCGAGGGGCACGAACCTACCCGTATAGGGTGATTAGGCCTTAGTCGTTCACGCGGGCCAGTGCGGATTGGACGACTTCACACACAACCTTTAAATGTCTTCGTAGGCGTGCATGAAGGTTTCCTCACGATGTTTTCCTTCATCGGGCGTCGGATAACGTACATATAATTTCGAAAATTCGAAAACACATTGGTATGTGTCGGGATTGGAACCTCGTAGATGTTTTCTGTTCTCGGCAAGTTGAGTGCACTTTTCCCGAAATACAGAAGTGCAAACTTTTATTGTATGTTAATTAATTGGTAAGGTATCCGTTACTGCGGTGGATACATAGGATGTCTAAGTATCGAATCTGCCACATGAACCATAAAAATATTTGCTTTATGACTTTATGGAAACAAAATAATTTTAGTTGTTTTTGTGATATGATATAATAAATACAGAGTATTTTGTTTTATGAATTTTTATTAAAACACTTTCACTTAATATTATAATAAAATACCTTATAATTTAATAATAACTGCTAAGAAACATGTTTCATTGGCATATTTTTTAACAAAATTTGCATTTGTTACACAATTCACGTCTCGGATATACATAGATAAATTCTGAATCACTGTTATTTATTTTTAATGTATCGGTATAATAATATTAGACTGAATTAATACGTTGAGTTGTATGTACCTCCGATATTTTAAATAACAAAATATTATACAATTTCAAGTAGGTTTCAATTTGCTGATCGGATCGATGATACCGAATGCCCTGACTCTGCTGATTCCGCCATCAGGTGCGATTGTTACCTTAATATGAGTAACGTTGTTGGAGCTGCAGTCAAACCAGTGTTCCGTGTGCGCAGATAGCTGTGGATGAAAAATAAAAGTCTTAAATTCAATTAGAATTATTGAGGGGCAAGGGGTAAAGCTTGGACAAAGATTATTGTGTGCTTGTGGGAGCACGTTCCACGGTTCCACCTGTCAATTTTGTGGTCGTTACATAAAACTAAAGCAGACACCATCAGATGCTTGATAAACTTTGAAGACTGACGGTCTAACTGTTTTATATTTTGACTGCCTATATTATAAGTACAAGACGAACGATTTTCTGTAATGTTAATTCAATTTTGAAAATATTTATTTATTAATTTAAATTAATATCAATGTAAAGTTTATTAATAATAGTATTCAAATTTCACGTTTACGAATTGTTGAATGAGAAAGATTACTATGCCTTGGCCTATTTATCATTATAATGATACTCAGAAAATTCTTGTTTGTCTATATGGTAATAGGTATCAAAATACCAATAATAATTTTCTTATCCATTTCTTCAAAGTATAAGAACCTACACTTCAAGTAAAATTACATAAATTAATATAAACGTATAAAAAATCAAAACATTATTCTTACCTTACTTTTACTCAAAATATTGGTCCATACATATTTTGATTCAATACTCCAGTCAGCATAGCCCAAATGAATGCCTTCTATCTTTACGGAGTCGGGGTAGTTTCCTTTGAAGTGAGCAGTGTCAACACAAATTTTTTGATTTGTCCAGGGAATCCTAATTAAATACCGCCCATTCATGACCTGAAATATGAAGTTTTTAGTTGTTTAAGAAAATATTGTAAGATATCTGTGGATATTATATAATTGTTATATTTTTAAAGAATAGCGAAAATTTATACATAAATCTGTTGGTACAAAACCTATCTTATTGTTTATTTAGTTTATGCTTACTTACCTAATAACTAGCAATTTTATTTCACAGTTTTTAGTGGGTAATAAATATATTAAGTTGTTGATGTATTTAATGCAAGTTTCACGTTTATTGAAAATGATAGTCATCTTAGCAATGGTAAAAATTACCGAATTATAATAAATGATTTTACTTACTTTTCAATGTTCATCGTCGTTAGCTTCTATAATATCTGGTCTGTCAAGCCTTCTCGCAGTTTCCCAGCCATCGGCCATTGATTCACTCTTGCAAGGTTTAATCATATTCCTTGGATGGCGTAGTGTGCATTCGAGTAACCTGTACAGAAACGGTTTGCTTTGGTAGAAATTTCATAGTGTTCGGCACATTTAAAATACATTTGATGAAAGTACCGAGGTATTTAAAAATGATGTATGTATTTAGTCTTGAGTTTCTTAATAGCTCTTTATGGAAATGTAATCAATGATATTCTGTATATATAGAGGTAGATACGCCATCCGTGCCTCAAAAACGAACCGCCCAAGAGAGTACATTTTGTACTCTTTGTTTAGGTAAATGTACGCTCATTCGAAATATGTGTATGTGTGTCTGTCACTGCATTCGGAACACTTTTTTCGATTGTTTTGTGAGCATATCACGAATCCATACTTTTTTACATAATTGAATGTTACCACTTAAGGTAGACAATAAGACATAGAATTCACATATCTCAATATTCAAACATGTCTTCAATGGGTTTTACTGAATTCGGTGGCAGTGATCATAAAATGTCTTTACAAGTTTACCTTGACAAGTAGCTCCGCTAAATAGGGACATCAGATCGACAATCTCGTCACAAGGTGGTGGTTCAGGACGAGCTTCTCCGTACACCCTGAGTCTTGCAATTCCACCATCAGGATAAATGTTTACTCGGATATGTGTCCATGCTTCATCACTGACGACCTAAGTGACAAAAAAACAAATTCTACAGATATGACACAGTTACAGGATCTTGTCTTTTCCTAATAGTTATCTTAATTGAGACTTGTTGGCAGACCACCAAATGTTAGCTTAAGTTGCGAAATCTAAATGCTGGTTCCTTACCACACTTACATATTTAGTCAAATTTAATGTAACAAAATATTTACAGATTTTTCTTCAATAACTTAACAGGAATAATAAGTTTAAATTACCTTTTGGAAATTGAGCCTTGTTTCCTCGTAGCCGGGTCGTAAGGCTGTTACTGGCACAATCTCGTCCCATTTGTCAGGTTTAAGCCTTTGTATATGTTCCAAGTCACATTCATTGCAGGCAGTACCCATTTTAGCGTATCTCTCAGGAATCAAAGCCTCTTCTGCGAGTTTGAACAATGAAAGACCATAAGTAATTGACATACGTGTAAACCAGGATGCTAGTTCATTAACATTTTGCTTATTCGAATAAGATTTATTTGAGTGGATACTTTATGCCTAATACATTTGATAGTCAAAATAAGAAAATGAAATTTAATTGTTATACATACCCTCAGGTGTTAAACAGGCTGCTTGGATTGAATATTTTGGAGCGTAGTTACCAGTAAAAAAAGCCGTATCGACAAGTAATCCTGTGTAGCAAAAAATATGATTTTTATTATTCACTAGAAGAGCGCGGTTTCACAGCAAAGTTAATTCCCACGGAAATAATAAAAATTGTTACAACAAACATACATCCACACGTCCAAACTTTCTTTTAAACTTTCGTGTTCATAAAACTAGTAGGATTTTGACATGAAAATCAATACATTGTGTAAAAGATCTGTATCAAACCTGTATTTTAAACAGTTAAGATATTCCAAAGGCAAACAAAAAATAACGAAATAACAAAACTTTTTTATGAACCCAGGGGAGGAACTTCCTTAAATCCTCGCTTAGTTTTTAAAATGTTCGTTACTTGAATTCAGTAGACTATGCATTATATTATTTAGGTATACAATCACTCAGTCACGTAAAAGTTAAATGTCGCAAACAAATAAATAGTAGGATGCAGGAGTGACTGTAAAACTTTCAAAAAATTTAAATGTAGCCTTACTTACCTCTTATAACACATTTTGTAGCTAGTTTTATTATGCACCAATCATATCCAGTAATTCTTTTTCTTCTTGTCTCCCATCCGTCCATCCATTTGCCAAATTCAGTGTATTTTTCGGGTATAAAGATAGGGTCAGTATCCAAAAGCATTAGTTCGCATGGAGCAAAAAAAATCATCTGTGGAAAACACTACTTTTCCTCCAGCCTGTAACATAGATTGATAAATTGTTTATTTAATTTTTTTTGTTAATTAATTGTGACTATTGTAATATAATGATTATTTTCATAGTGGTTCTAACTGAAGCGTACTGATTTGAAACCCATACAGATACATCACACAGACCAAGAATATATTGTTTGTCATATAGTAATCTCCTTTAAATTTATAGTGGTACCCTTTTTTTGTATGATTACATATTATTGATTAACGAATTCCAACAGTTTAAGTGTACTTACACTGCTACTGCCGAATTCACTGAGATCCGTAAAAGCCGGCACCTTTTTTTCGATCATTTTAAATTCTTAATAAAAGAATTTTAAAATTAACTATCGCACCAGCCAAGCGATATACTGGATGTATAGTCTTGGACTGATTAGCATTCACCCTGTTGGCCGTTTTATACTATAGTATGAGGTCTGATAAAAACATAAATAATAACGATTGTTTCGTGTCGGGGTATTATCGATAGTTTTTTCCACTTATTTTTGTAGGACGTTTGCGCATTTAAAGCGTATTTTTAGGTTGACACTCGGAAACACTTAATAACAACACTGATAGGTTTTGAAAAGTTCACATGTATAGCGTAACAATATGACATAATTGGATAATATATATGATACTCACCAAATTTTATGAATTAGGACATGAAAATTGACATGGCACTGTAGACAGTAACTAAAAAAATCGATTGATAAGTACTTAAGAAAAAATAAACACCAAAATGACTTAGTTGCAACTTACAAAAAGAACTGAAATCCAACTAAAAACATTTTATGTAAAATCTTGCCAAAACGCCAGATCTTATGTGGAGCCAAGCTTCTGAAAGTACATAGCCTAACTCTACCCACCCCAACTTCAACAAATTCTACATATCAGTAAATATGTATGGCTTGGCTGTTTCGTTACTTATTTTATATGAGAAACTAAGTATTTGTATGAACTCCAGGACGCGTGGTAGCGAAACGACTACTGTCTAGTTGCTCTACTTCGAGGCAGAGAAACCTAGAAGGTAGTGAAACTAAAGGAGCTAGGGTTAGTCGCTACCCGCCAGTATTTAGGAAATAACAGAATGTCTTAATTGGAAACGAAGACACAATTCATACGAGGTCGCCCAAAAGCCTTTAAAGATTTTGTTGTTTGATCGCTGTCGAATTTTCTTAGTGAATGATGATTAAAAACCATTTGGTGTAATGATTGCGACGTGTTCGATCTCCGGTCAGTACAAACATTTGTGTGCATGAACATGTCTGTTTGTATTGGTCTGGGTGTTTTCTACGTATAATATGTATGTACTTCCAATAAAAAATGAATATTGTTATATTTATCCGTTATTTGGTAGCCATATTACAAGCTAAATGCTTAGTTTGGGACTAGATGACGCTGTGTGAATGTCAGTGGATATTTGTTATTTGTTAAAAAGTGTATTTATATTGACTTGATATTAAATTGAAATATGTACCCTATTTACCTATCACGAAAGCGCAACATTCCCCTAATTAGATAACACGATAACATTAGGATGCAACGGAATAATCTAGAACAAGCCGGTTTGTTGTTACGTATTGTATGAGCATGCTGTCCAATTATGTAGTCCGACACTTGTTAAATATAACTGAAGGTGGAGTGTTAATCTTAGTAAGGTGACCTCATTGAAGCTTTGAAGCAAAACATAGGTATGTGTACTAGCAGCGCGCCGAGGTTTTTCTCGTTAAATATCCGTTCCTGTGGAAACATGGCGATAATCATAGCATATTTTGGTATTCTGCTGCGTAAGTTTTTTCATTGTTTATCTGAATTAATATTCCTTTTTCTAGGATAACTGATTTTCTAGGACAAGCGACAGTTATCACGTACTGTAAGATTAGTTATTTTCTATAAAACAATAATGGTCAGACCTTTAACCTGTGTAGGAATTAAACCCACGCCTGCTGAGCTACATAGATTCACAACAAAGGCATTCTCAAGCACTTCAAATATTGGAGAATTGATATATTATTTATAATATAGGTAATTCAGTGCATAAAAATACACAAAACAGTACGTTAAACAAAAATGGATACACCAAAAATGGCACACAGTTACGAAAATGGATACAAAGTTATGTATTCAATAAACAATTTAAAATTACCTAGAAAAAGTAAAGTTTAATCTATACATAAAACAGCAAAAACAAGCTTGCCATAAGAAGTAACCTTGATCGCGTAAAAAGTAGCCGTTGTAAATATAAATAAAGAAAAAAGACATAGAGAAGCTGACTAATCTATTTTTAAACAAAATTCATTTCGTTTCGCTATATGTTAGGTATTGTTGTTTTTTCTTCTTTTTAAATACACATTATAAAGTAACATTATAAAGTGTTTGAAAATCTTAAAATTAGTCATTTGCCCGAACACTTTATACATCACATACCCCGAATTTGATCCTCGATCTGCGAGTCGGTCCTGGAGTCCTGATATACAGGGTCGCCCTAGTTTAGGTTCCAGTTCCACATGCTTGCATACTTTGTTTTTTTTTATTTAAATTTGTCAATACATTTGTAATGCCTGTAAATTCTAGTGTGTGGAAATAAATAAATTTTTTACTTTACTTTTTTTTTACTTTATCCATCCTGCATCCTTCCTTGGAAAGCTTATAGCAAAATTTAGTAACGCAATTTGGTCGATTTCATGAAAAATTAAAAAAAAAGGAAGAACAAAATGTAGGCAGCACATATCAAAATGCAGGTAATACGAGTACAATACTTAAACATAATAAACTAAACAAAAGTTATAACTTCTTGTAGCAAACCACAATTTCGAAATTTGTAATTTCGAAATTGTGGTTTGCTACGATGTCTACCTGGACCAAACGAAGTAGTTAACCCAACATTTGCCAAGGTCTCCTAACAGCAGACGCTGATGCTGATTAGCGATCTCGACTTCTTTTGTCATCTGGAGGCACAGTAGTGCTTGTGTAGTTAGAATTTTACATGAACTAGCTTTTGCCGCGCTTCGCTCGCGTAATATCGGGATACACGGTACCACTTCCCTAGTACGAAAATCAATATTTTACACTGTTCTCTCTTTTTTTCGCTTGCATACCAATTTTTGCCATCCACCATTAAAACTGGGAACAGTCAAATAGAGGGGGACTTTACTCATTCTTTTAAGGCATTGAGGGCCGATTTGCGAAAAAAATATGCATGGTTTTTCGTCGTGACAAATAGTCCGCATGTACATTTTAAGATTTTCACCTGAAATATTAACCTCAACCTTAGTATAAATGTCCCCCTTCTTTTGAGAATTTTGGGACTGATTTCAGAAAAAAAATATGCAAGAGTTTTGTGACAAATAGGCCTCGTATTTATTTTTAGCTTTCTTCCTTGTAAACTGTAAAAACCCCCAAATTTAAAGGTCCATTTCCAAGTTTGCATACAGATTTTAAGCTTTCTACTTAGCAAATCTAACCTCTAACTGCGAAAGTCATATTTGAATTCCCTCTCCTCTCTTACTTTGAACGGTTTCGGGGTCGATTGGGGAAAAAATGACCCATATTTTTGTTACTCGCAAATATGTCCACACACCATTTTCAGACTCGGTTTAGGGGCTACCTTAAAGATAGACATATGCTGGCGGACTTTTTTGTAGACTTTAAAGGAGAACAATCTCTCATACATGACTTTTGTGAAACTTTAACCGTTTACTCAGCGTACGCAGCGGAAGCTCCAAGTATGAAAAAATACCCCCGATTTTGAAACATTCTTAACTGCTGCTCCGCTTCTATTGCTCGTAACGTGATGATATGGAGCCTATAGCCTTCCTGGATAAATAAGCTATCCAACAGTGAAATAATTTTTCAAATCGAACCAGTACTTCTTGAGATTAGCGCGTTCAAACAAAGTCTTCAGCTTTATATATTAGTACAGATTCCCACAATTGTTATTATTTCGGACGTGAAAGTTCATAATAGACTGTAGACAGTAACAGCAAAACCTTTTAAATAAGAACTTAAGAAAAAAACCCTATAAAGACTGCCTAGCAAGTTACAGAAAGAACTGAAATCTCGCCAAAAACATTATCTGTAAAATGTTGCCTCAGGTTTGCGCTGTGAAAAAGATATTATTAGATTTCATACAGTCGCTATAGGGCTTAGCTTCTGAATCTACACGACCTAAAAACAAATTATCAGTAAATTGGCTGTTTTGTTACTTAGTTTAGATCAGAAACTAAATATTCGCATCGCCTCCACGACGGTAGCGAATCTGTACATATTTATTGATATGTAGAATTTGTTGAAGTAAGGGTCCGTAGAGCTAGGTCGTATTGATTCTGAAGCTTGGCTCTGGAAGCGCAAACCTTATGTGGTCGTGTTGGCAACATTTTACATAAAATATTTTTGGTGGGATCTTCGTTGTGTCTTAATAGTTATATACCAAATTCATTATGTCAATTGTCAAATGAGAGTCAAATAAGTAGTAGAATACCAATTGTGACATAATAGTTAGTTTATGACATTTAATTGAAACACTTTAACGGTATTATTATAGTCGAATACTACACCTGCAATAAATTATAATTGGCCCATTTTAAAAGCCGCAAGAATTAGGACCCTGATCTTGCTCGATGGGTTCTCCCACACCAACTGCGTGCTCACCGGGCACGACAACTCAGACAAAGACAGCACCAACCAATCGATGCCACTCAGTGACCCAACTATGGGCCCAGACGGTTTTGCTTAGGTACTACTAAAACAAGTCATACTGCTGGTTTACCCACAGGCCAATATCACGATAAGACCAACACCAACTATTTTGAAACCTGTGCAGGGTTTTAAAGTTGGTGCATAATCAAAGCTAATCTTAATTTCTTTTGTATGAACTTTCGACAGGACATAACAGACGGTCAGCTAGTTAATTAATAACATAGGTACGTTGTTATACATTGTACCGGAGTATCATGCGCTCATTAACTGATAAAGTGTACATAAGTACACAAAAGGTCAAAACTTAGACCTGACTACTGGATAATACTAGTTTGCAGTTGAATCTGGAGACTGGTGTGCTAACAGACGAATGTTATTAACTTGCATGTTATCTTTTTGTAGTAATATAAAAATAAATATTACGGTCTGTTTGACAACATTTTATATTGCGCTGTATATTTCATTTGTATATTGTTTCGACTCGATGTAACTGATATTTATCAGTATTTAGTTATTGTACGCATATAGTTTATAAAAATAAACACAATTGACTGTGTCGTTTAAATGACTTCTTAAATACTGACGAAGACAAAAAGGCATTGACAGTTTTTGCGTTACTTATAAGTCAGACCATAACCACCGCAAACTAGATAGATAGGTACCTTACAAACACGATTGACAGTGTGTCTTTCGCTGAATATGTCAAAAATACATACAGAGTAAATCAATAGTTTCACTGCAAATTCGAAAAACTTTTGGTTTTCATAAGTTATAAAATATATATTGAATATACAAACATATTCAATGATTTTAACGCAAATCAGTTTCATCATCATTTTTACCAATTTGATTTGTTAATACTTACGTAAAATCATGCATTTTAGGCCTATTCATTATTTTTGAATGATATAAAAACAAAATTTAACATGAGAACGTTTTCTAAGAACAGTAGAATCAAAAATTTCCGCCAATGTTTATAATAAGCCTTGCAAGTTTGATACGATCGCACTGATGATGCTTTATCTAGGCTAACCGGTTAATATCATACAATTAGGTCAAATGCCAAGACTTCGGTAAAGTCACAACATGAGCATTGCAAAATAATATCGCGGTAAAATTATTACATTTTAAAAATTAAACTCATTAATACGTCCAAATACGACGAAGTTTGACGACACAATTGCTCTAATGGTTCAGATGCCGGTTACTATACCAAGGGTTCCAACCCCAGTATTCGTTCGGGCAGTAAAAACATTTGTGTGCATGAGTATATTTATTTGTATTGGTCTGGGTATTTCTGGGCAATTATATTTACATGTGCATATTGCCTCATGTTAGGATACATCAAAATTGTGAATAAAGACATTTTTTGAGAGCAATTTAGAATGCTGCAATCACACTATTAAAGAACGTGAAAAGGCAATTTAGTAGTTCTTTAATTGTTTCCTATTCAACCCATCGCAGTTCACTGCTGGACATAGGTCTCCCCCATTTTGCGCAATGGAGCGAGCTATGCTCGGGGTCTCTCTTAGGGATAAGATCAGAAATGATTTAATCCGTAAGAGAACTAAAGTTACCGACATAGCCCGCCGGATCAGCAAGTTGAAATGGCAGTGGGCTGGTCACGTATGTCACAGAATCGATGGCCGTTGGAACAGACGAGTTCTGGAGTGGAGACCGCGTCTCGGCAAGCGTAGCGTAGGACGCCCTTTGGCCCGATGGACCGACGACTTGCGAAATGTCGCTGGTGGAGGCTGGATGAGAAAAGCGACAGACAGGGATATCTTTGTTTACTGAAAATAATTTAATGTTGATGATGTTCAACAGATAATTAGATATTGGTTAAGGTATCTAGTACGAAATGGTTATATGGTGGTGGTGATGGTCTTTATATCATTTTCAAAGTATGGACAACTTGGTGATGGCTCATTAGTGTGGTGCAGGATCAATTCGCACCGGGTCCTCGTGGACGACCTAGGCCTATACACCCTTTACGGGTAGGTTCATATCCTTTGGTGGGACACGAGCCTACCCGAAAACCTGATTAGATTCTTGGTGAACTTATTGGAAGCGGGCCAAATTGTTTACTAAAACCACAGATGAAATGAAACACGTAGGTATCAAACACGAGTAAAATCTGATAAAGTGCATTTGTATAAAACAATTATTTCAACTACTACACGTCTCAGATCAGAGCGGTCAATTTTTTTGGTTATACATATTTATTTTTTAAGGTTTACTGAGAGCTGCATATCAACGTTTATAATTATCATTTCAACGCAATGTAGGTTCACATAACATTTAATTTTGCTATTGTTATATGTAATCAAATAGAATAAATAAAAATATATCCTAGGAAGATCTGTAGGTGCCCGAATATCAAAAATACATCATAACAGAATCGGTTTTCCCTAATAGTCGATATGTATGTTGTGTTCTAGTTACGTCAATTTTTGTCAAGTTGTAAGCTTAAAGTAAAGCTTGTACTCGACCTCTCATTCAATTTACGCTTTTTTTATAGAAAAGTCGGTAACGGTATGACACAAAGATTCATCAGTCAAACTTATCATCGAGTCTATGCTGGACATGGACTGGAGTCATTTCCTCTTGATAGGCACCGGCATGTCTTTGCCCTTGGTATTTCGGTTATCCATGAGCGACGGTTACCGTTTTCCATCAGATGGGCCGCCTGCTCGTCTGCCTACATAAGCAATAAAAAAATAAATACTATATTTAAAGGTACTTCAATAAAGTGTCATTCGAGCCATCTATCCTAGACCTTACACCAAAATTTCTTCAACCAATATTATAAGAAATCGAAATATTTACAGTAGTTAGGTTACCAATACATTTACCTTAATCCGGTTTATAATTGCAAATATCTTGATTTGTTTGAGAAAAAAATTAACACTAGAAACCAAAACAAACATGATGTCCCAAATCTTAGAATACGATAACACAAAAAAAAACAATGCGATTTCCTTGGATTCTAACCTAAAACCGGATCTTGTAACGATTAATACAATACTCAGGAATACTCGATAAGAAGAAGAATTAGTTATTATTTTTCCTTCCCTTAGTTCACCGGCTAAGTTTATCTTGGTTGAGCCTTAAGGTTTATCCTGACATGTCTATTACATGTTCTAAAGAGACCGCTTAACGTTTGATCAATTTGTTTAAAAGATTGCTTAAAAGTTTAAACTATACAAATAATTTGCTTACAGTGAAAATAATGACATTCTGGAATTATTGAAGCAATAAGTATTTGCCGATCTAAAAAATATCAATTTGAACTCCTTAACCTTACGACCGCCAGAGACGCCTAAAAGCGTCACAAACAATAGATTTTCCTTTGATTCTGGAATCCTGGCGTTCGCGGTCAAAGGGTTAAACGGAAATTTAGGATTGTAAACTCGGTACAAAATGACGTAAATCTCATTTTGTTGACCTTGAATATTTGCTTGTTATTTTCTAATTTCTTGCTATTATCAATATATCTGTTACTAGTTTTGTTTTGATGTAAGGAATATTTTTGTAAATGGTTACTTAACTATAATATAGTTATGTTTATATTAGTTACACGTGCTCTTGTGTTATTCCACTGACGCAAATATCTGTGTATGTCGAATAATATTTATTGATATAGATCCATATCGTATTGAAATAAAAATATTTTGGCTGCAAATATCTGCGCATAATATAGTAAAATCATTGCCAATCAAACTATCGTGCACAATGACAAACAGGTTTTTTTCCTGTTTGTCACACTACCGAATTTTCCACACCATCTATTACTTGTCATTTATAACTATTGCTGTTCTGTAAAGCCACATAGTTTGTTATATTAAAATAAACATTCGATGATATTTTTAAAATGTTATAATTGGCAAGTTTAAAATTATTTTTATAAAATTTTGTCGCACCTTCTTTTATTTTCGGTTATTATTTACTTTTGATCGAATAACACTGTTACTAATTTAAGTTTTGTTACGGGGAGATTGATAGCAATAAGTCCAATAATAATGTTAAGTAATGCATTTATAAATTGTGTTAAACGTTGAATTAAGCGGTAAGAGTACTAGGAGACCATACGTAACTAACAGGTTCACCAAACCGATGATATTTTATTTTCGTTTATTTATAATAATCTAAACTAGTTACAATGAAAATTTGCATTTTTATTAATAAAAAGCGTCGGTGGCTCAATGGTGTGGATTGTTGCCCTCATGCCGAGGTTCAAATCCCGCCACGTCCCGTGTTTACGTTATCCGACACTCTTACGGAGAAGGAGAACGTCGTGAGGAAACGTGCACACGCCTGCGAAGAGATTTAAAGGTGGCGTGAAGTCGTTAAAACCGCACTGGGCCCGCGTGGACGACTCAGGTCTAATCACCCTATACGGGTAGGCTTGTGCCCCTCGGTGGGGACGTTTAATAAGCTGATGATGGTGAATAATAAAAATTTAAGGTATTATAATATAATTTGGTACTGCACTAGTCATGGTGATACAAAGGGTGTAGAAAAATCAGTAATGTGACTAAAAAGAAAAAAAATCTTGTTTGTCGCACTGATGTGACAATCTTTCCAACTCCATCAACCTTTACAACTCCATCAACTGCTTAAATAATCGTGTAACTAACAACAAAATATAAAGTAAACTGATTAGTTTTCTTTTTATATTGTATATCAAAACTCGTCAAGTAACATTGTTGTTACGAAAACAAAAACGGAAGGATGCAAAATGTTTTCAAGTTAACGTTCACATGTTAAGTTGAAAACTTTTACTTTTCCTACTAGTTTCCTGAACTTTCAACATCTTATTATTTTCACCTCTACGTATGTATCCTTGTGTATTTTATGTAATTTAAATAGGCTCGAGTGTTTTACGGAAAGCAGATCTAGGCAATTTTGAAAAATATTGTTGCTATGACTCTCACCAAAATAGTAGGCACCACCTACTATGTGAACATACATCCATTTTTCAGATTGTACGAAAATCATTTTAGCTTACTCCGTGTTTATAGCACTTTTCACATACTCAGTACTTTACATTTGAGCTCATACTCATATTGTAACTTTATCACCCAACCTTGTGACGGAAGCAATTTATTTTTCTTAAAGACGTGTAGACTAGGAGCTAGAATTTATTCAAAAGATGAGCGAACATGTTCTACTTGTTTTGGTGTGGTGGTCATTTTATTAGATAATATAATGACTAAATCAATTATTAACATATGAAGCATTTTAACTCATCATCATCAGCTCATTAAATGTCCCTGCCGAGGGGCGTACCCGTAAAGGGTGTACAGGCCTTAGTTGTCGGTGCGAGCTCTGTGCGGTTTGGCCGTCTTCACGCACAACCCTTGAATCCCTTCATGCGCTGGTTGCCTCGAGATGTTGTCCTTCGCCGTAAGAGCAACGGATAGACGTACATATAATTTTGAAAATACATCAGTACATGGCGGGATTTGAAACTACACCCTCCAGATCAGAAGACAACAATCCACACCAATGAGCCACCGACACTTTTAAATAAGTCTTTTACTAGTTTGTTAATTTTTTTTCAAGCGTAAAAATATTAATATCTTATGAATGCTAAGCGTAAAACCCTTAAAATGTAATCCACTGCATTAAAAAATATGATATAATATCGTTATAGCTCATTTTCAGATCTGACGAATTATAGAAACGTGTGGTCCACAATTCATACATTTTACCCATTACAGGATTGGCATAGGAATGAAAACTACTATGACCAGTCTTATTTACGACACATATAAGCAATTGCCCCTTGTTATTCCTATTTTAGTTTATTTAGATTCTATCCAATACACCAGTGTATGTATGATCACGTGCTCAATGAAAAGGATCGACTATATGTCCTTTATTTGTTTTTAAATTCTTCATTAATTATTTACTGCCTATTTGGGAAATCAGTCAATTCCAAGTGGCTGCTTATCCCCTATACTGCATCATTTCTTGGGCTCATGAAGATTGATTATCCACCACCGTGACGTTGCGGAGGCTGATTGACATTGCAATTTACTTCATTGGCGTTTTTAATTTATCTCATAGGTTTTCTCTTTGCCCAGGGTTCTTGAAATTGATTCAACCCAACCCTCTTCTCGGAGTGGTTGACTTTTAATCAGCGTAATCCAATTTAATATTATCATTGTATAGTCAAATTAAACAATGATAAAGCACAACGTTATCGTTTCATCATATTTCATAACACTAGATACTTGCAAATCATATAAAAAACATAAATATTTTCATTCAGATACAGCTTTAACAAAACACACATATCTACAGTGTCAACAATGAATTAGTGATTACTAAATTTACTTAAAGATAAATAAGTGGGCGATACATTTTATTTGTAAAACCACTTATCATTCATCATCATCAGCTCATTAAACGTCCCTACCGAGAGGCAGGAGCCCACCTGTATAGGGTGATTAGGCCTTAGTCGTCCACGCAGGCTCAGTGCGGATTGGACGACTTCACACACAACCTTCGAATCTCTTCGCAGGCGTGCGTGAAGGTTTCCTCACGATGTTTTCCTTCACCGTAAGAGCGTCGGATAACGTACATATATTTTCAAAAATTCGAAAACACATTGGTACGTGTCGGGATTTGAACCTCAGCCCTCCCGGCAGGAAGGCGACAGACCACACCATTGCGCCACCGACGCTCTTACTATTATCATTAATTAAATTAAAATTTAAAAAAAAGCCTTCCTCTATATTCAACATAATCATCAACAATGGGAAGATTGGGGCGTTACCCACTACGCGGAACGAATGAGGATTGGTAGGTGTTAACGAGTTCCATCCTAAGATTGTAGCCGGAACCGACGGCTTAAAGTGCCCTCTGACAGCGCCGGATCTTCAATTTTTTTTGGGTGGGGCAAAAATTTAGAAATGCCGCCCCCACCCTCTTTTGTTTATTTTTACCTTTATCATCCTATATTATTTCACTAATTTATATAATAGGTCCTCAAATTGATTGACATTTGGACAAAGCTGCAACTTTTTACGCAGCTGTGATCAGTTTCAGAGATATTACATCTCCTTGTCTTGCTCCTCGGTGCCAATGATAAGCCAATGGTAAGCTCTTCATGTACTCGCGCCTGACATAGTAGCGCTCTCGTACAAACATCTCAACAATTCGATATAGCAGTAGTCAAGTCAGGCACCGTTGGAGGGAATGACACAGCACAGCCCAAGTCTCGATCGAATCGAAGGCTTTCTCATAGTCCACAAACGCCAAACATAATGGTCAGTTATACTCTCCGCTCTTCTGTATAACCTGCCACAGCGTATGTAATATGTAGTCTATGGTGCTGAAGCCTTTGAGGAACCCGGCTTGTTCGGAGGGCTGGAAATCATCGCATATGTTTGACGATTTCCAAACATATGCGCGAGACGGATCATAATGACTCTGGAGAATAACTTGAAGATGTGGCACAATATCGTAATGGGTCGTTAATTCTTCAATAAGCTTTTAATATCTAAGATAACTCGTAACAGATGTAAAAACGGCAAGATTAGTTTATTTTAGTCATTTTTATAATGTAATGTCGTATGGTCTACCGTTGTGGGGTACGGCTGCCGACATTGATACAATATTTGTGCTACAAAGAGAGCTTTTATCTACAACCTTAGACCACGTGACTCTCTTAAAGAACAGTTCAAAGAAATAAATTTGTTTTTTTGTAATGTAATTTTTGTATATTTTTGTCGTTCATAAGTGCTTTTTGTAAGCCTAATTTAAATAAATGAATTTTGACTTTAACTTATCATACCCGGAATATTAGGCTCTCTCCAAGCGGATACGAAAACTCGTTCGCAGAGAATTCTACTATTTCAATACAAGGTTAATTAAGGACCTTATTAAGGAGAACAGGGGCCCAAAGTTTTCCAAAAACCACTTGTAATCTACGTGCCCTACTAAGGCACTATTGTACGTAGGATATCCCGGATGTTGACGTTAGCGAAATTAGTGCAGCACTGAAGCAACTGAGAAATGAAAGGGCCCCGTGACGTGGGATGACGGTATTACGACAGAACTCCTAAACACCGGTGGACAACCCATCCTTAGGACATTAGGTGAGCTCTTTTAATGCCGTCATCTACCTGGGAACTACACTGGAAGCGTGGTCCACAAGCGTTCTTTAAGAAGGGTGATAAAGCTCTCTTGAAGAATTATAGACCGGTAGCGTTTCTGATAAGCGTCGGTGGCGTCCTTCTCCAGATTGTCCAAGAATAAGTTTACTTGGGCTAAAACTTGACCGGCACAATTTCGGAAGGGAAGCTAGTAGGAGGATTCATTTGGGCTGGGCGGCATCAGGCAAGTTACATCAGATCTTCACGTCGACGATTCCGCAACGCTTAAGGACAAAAGTCTTTGAGAAATACGTCCTACCCATACCAACATACGCAGATGAGACATGGACACTGACTGCGGATTGGTTCAGAAATTCAAAGTTACTCAACGAGCGATGGAGCGTGCTATGTTGGGAGACTCTTATACATAAAATCAGAAATGATGTTATCCGCAAAAAAAACTAAAATTACCGGCATAGTTCGCCAGATTAGCGAACTGAAGTGGCAGTGGGTAATGATGTCGCAGAACCGATGGCCGTTGGAGCAGACGAGTTCTGGAGCGGAGACCGCGTCTTGGCAAGCGTAACGTAGGACGCCCTCCGGCCCGATGGACCGACAACTTGCGAAAAGTCGCTGGTGGAGTCTGGATGAGAAAAACGGAGGACCGGAATATCTGGCGCAAAATGAGACAAATGTCCAACAGTGGACTGCGATAGATTGAATAGAGAGGGAAAATGTTTAATCACCTTTCTTGAAGAAGAACACCACCACGCCATTGCTCCTCACCTTTGGTGTCGCACCATCACCGATTCCGGAATTAAAAAGCTTCTGAAGGGTCTTAAGCACTGGCGTGCCCCCTACTTTCAAAAGCTCTGCGGTATATCCGTCGTAGCGGGGGTCTAATAACGCTTAAGCTGTTTCATAACCATCCTAACCTCGGCAAAAAAGCAATGTCATTAAAAAGTTACAATTTATCAATTATTGGTATTGATATTAATCAATTAAGTTCTATAATGAAATAAGACTACTCGCCTCAGCTTTTTCGAAGTCACACTGGATGAAAAAGGCGTTTTATTTCCAATTTATTTTGTATATTTTCTTAAAAACGTGGTCGCTTGATGCAAGTAAAAGGAGCTTAATTGTTTATTTTTTTCAATTGTAGCTGTCCATCATGAAAATGATATAGCTTTAAAGCAGCTAAGTTGGCATCAATTAACATAGAGAAATAACTACGTAACTTTGAAATAATACACTGCTGCCCTGTATAGAGATCGACGAGAGAGTTTTCGTATACAGCGTCATTCCTCAGATCGCAGCTGCACCCGCCTGCTGACCGTGATCTGCGGGCGCCTATTTAGAACTATGCAAAAAAATGTAATAGTTCAGTAACATGCCTTACTCCGCGCTCCGGCTATCAGTCGTATTTCTATGGCCATGCACTTGTACTATTATTTATTCCGCGGGCAAGTAAGGTAAATGATGAGTGGTCCATTAGTCTGTTTGCCGCCCCCTGACCGTGCCGCCCGGGGCACGTGCCCCCGTCTGCCCCCCCCTAGATCCGGCCCTGCCCTCTGAAGCACGGAATTATCTTTCTTTTCGGACAATCGGGTAATTCAGCCTGCAATGTCCTAAAACAAACTGCGAAAAATTGCACGGGGCGTTGTTTCGTCCCGGGGATTCGAACTAACGACCTCCGAAGCCAACGCTCAACCGAACGATGTGCCCACAGGTTCACGGTGGGACTATTCCGCGAATAGTATAATTATTGAGAACACGTCTACTCTGGGATAACGAGGTCCAATCTGGTGGCACGGTAGTGTCCCCGCCAAGACGAGCCATGCGAAGCGAAAGGGCACACCTTCTTTTTATATGTATGACTTTGGCTGTTTCGATACTAAATTAAGATCAGAAACTCAATATTCACATCACCTCCACGACAAGCAAAACGGTCAAGCCGCACATATTAACTGATAAGTAGAATTTGTTGAAGTAAGGGTCGGTAGAGCTAGACCGTATAGATTCAGAAACTGGCCTCTACATGAGATCTGATATCTTTTTTAAGCCTTATGTGGTCGTCTTGGCAACATTTCATATGCAATGTTTTTGGTGGGTTTGTGCTTTTCTTCACAAGAATTCATAATTTTTACACCAAAGAGTATCATTTTATTATAAAAACACCTCACAATAATTTATATACCTACTGCAAATCTTCAACAACTTATGTATTAACCAAAAAAGCCGAGTGAAATAAATTTGCGTTTTGTTTCACCCATCATTGAAGCATTTCGGAAGTATGCAAGATAATTTTAAAATAACCACTATTTGATGATTTGCATTTTATTTACCGTAAATTCAAATCATCTTATAGTTCAACTTTAAAAATAATACAGGTATAATGAAGAACTGTAAAAAAACGCGGTCAAGGCAAGTTAGAGAGGGGGACACTTTTCAGCAATTTGGAAGTGTCTATCCCGCAAAGCATAAAATTTATATACTATTTTTTTTCCACACATGTTGGTTCGATGAAAAAAAATTCAACAATTAAGAGCTTGACACCAAAATTGTATATATGTAGATATTTTTTGACACAGCCATTTATTGTTGTGTGAGTAAACATGGTCCACTAAGCTCAGATTTATTGCAAAGCAGCTTAAAACGAGGTGTTCGCTTGCCTTATCTTGCAAGTAATAAATTATTTACAAGGGAAAAATTGTTACCATTCATCTTCTCCGAGGCGTCGAGGTGGCATAAACTTTTTTACATCTGTATATAATATATTTTTACACAAAAAGAAACGAAACACCGAAAGAAAGCCAGTTTACGCTTGCGATTTAAGAATGATTCGTCAGGGAGCGTAGAAAAAGCTTTCTTTGTATTTGTAGAAATAATTATAGTAATTTTTCATTGCCGCTTTGTTAATTTATTTACTTTATCATTTTCGTTAATTTTATATATATTAAAGAATTATTGTAAAATCCGCACCCAATATTCAACAATAACTTTAATAAATTAAAAGCTTTTTAATAAGATGTCCTTTCTTAAAAATAGTGTTCCCTAACGGGGACCATAATGACCTGTAATTATTGAATGTCACCAAATTCTTGGTTTGCAATAAATTGAAATTGAATTGAATATTAAAAAGGTTATAAGCAATCATAAGTTCCAAGGAAAGTAATTAAAAAAAAACGATTCCTGTAAATTGGTGGTTTTTGAGATATATATAACACTATCGTCGCAAATGGACGATTTTTAATGTTTTTAAATTTTGAATTAAATATAATTAAAGTTCAAAACTATGTGGAATACATACATTTTTTGTGCTTACATGGTCTGTCCCGAAATTTTATGTGGCAGTCCAAAAGTATAAGCTGGTATGGGTATTGAATTAAAGCCTACAGTGCTCCAAGGCTTAATTGTCACATTAACACTTGTCTTCATCAGCATGTAAATATCTATATATGAAGCATATAAATTAAGTCAACTATAATTTAATTATTAAGCTTTAGATTTTAATATGCTTCCATCCCTTATTCGTAAAAAAATAAAATAAGCTTGATAATTAAATTGTCAATTAAAAGAGATAATATGAAAATACTTGATAAGGTCTGGAGGAACCATGATAAGATCTGAAGCAATCAAAAAGGGAACAAAATTATGAGCACATAAGTCTTTAGCAGTAACAAGTTAAATGACTCTAGCTTTTGACTTAACTTTAAACTCAGACACTCTTGACGTACAAAGAGCGACGCGAACGGACAAGGCAATCGGAAGAGTATTAAAACGTTAAAAGTTGCCAATTACATCATTTGTGATTCAGCTTATAATCATCACCTTCATCAGCCTATAACTAACTATTGCACGATCGGCAAAGCTATGGGGAAATTGGACCGTAACCACCACACAGGCCCAATATAAATAGATTGGTAGGTGTTAACGACTACCATCCTAAGATTGTATCCGGGACTGACGGCTGAACGTGCCCTTTGAAACACGGAATAATCTTCATTTTCATACAGTCAGGTGTTTCAGCCTGCAATATCATTACCTAACTAGTAAAAATCACATAATGACGTTTCTCGGCGGGTTTCGAACTTATGACCTCCGGTTTACGCAGTCACGGTCATGTAAAAATAACTTTGATAATATACCTAAAGCACAGTTCCAATACTTTAAAAACGGTTGATAACCAATTATTATTGATATTGCAAAATGTTATAAGATGTAATAATACGTAATGCGAATACCTACTATGAAGATAACATTAACCTGTTGTATTGACAAACTTATCACGAAGCTTGCTGTTTATGTTTCCGGCCTGTATCATTGTACAAAAAAAATTATAAATAGGTATTCGTTACTTTAAAATTAGAATCGCATGGTAAAAATGACACCACCAGAATCACTTGGTAAGTACGAATTCTTCAGGTCGTGCAGAAGCACACACACACAAAAAAATATAAGTAATACTAATGTAGTAATAATATATACATGTTTTTAACGAAAACACATTTATATTAAACTAGCTTTTGCCTGCGGCTTCGCTCGCATTGAAAATGAAAATGAAAAGTGTTTATTCAGTTTAGGTCCTTATAGAACACTTATGAACGTCAAATGAAGCTACCACTGGTTCGGGAGGTAGTTATCCACTAAGAAGAAACCAGCAAGAAACTCAGTAGTTACTCTTTTAAAAAAAATGTGTTGAATACAGATTCATTTGTAATCAAAATAATTATATAAAGCAAATATTTTCAATTTTTATCATATTAAGTATTGGTAAAAATATAATAATCTACAAAAGTACTGTTAAGCAGTTAAGTATTATATAAATTTAAATAGATGATAACAAAAAAAACAAAAGTAGTGCAGGCGTGGAAATCAACAGTCCATGAGTTTTTCATTTATATAATCTTCAATTTTTAGCTTTTTTTTATTAAAATCGACTTTACATGAGACTTCTTATGCAGGGGTAAATCAATTACATTTTGTGGTAGCTTATAAAAATTTTAATGCTTAATCCCACAAATGAGTTCCCAACCTTATGCAAAATTCGGGATAACACGGTACCACTTCATTTAAATTATAATTATTTGGATAACAAGATATATATATTTCATAGGAATCCTTCGCCCAACTTTAAAGGTTTTGGAGTTCATTTCAGAATATATATGTATATATATATATATATATATATATATATATATATATATATATATAATATATATATATATATATATATATATATATATTATATATATGTACATATATGTATCACTATACATAGGTTTCCCCTCCCTCCAACTTTAAAGGTTTCGGGGTCAATTTCAGAAATTTTTTTTTGCATAAAATATGTTATAGTGAACTAACCTTAAAGATAGACATATGCTGTCGCGGACTTTTTTGTAGACCTTTAAAAGGAGAACAATACTCTTATACATGACTTTTGTGAAACTTTAACCTTTTACTCAGCGTACGCAGAGGAAGCTTCAAGTATGAAAAAATACCCCCGATTTTGAAACATTCTTCATTGCTGCCCCGCTTTTATTGCTCGTAGCGTGATGATATATAACCTATAGCCTTCCTCGATAAATAAGCTATGTAAACCTGAAAGAATTTTTCAAATCGTATCAGTAGTTCCTGAGATTAGCGCGTTCAAACAAACAAACAAACTCTTCAGCTTTATATATTAGTATAGATGGAGTCAATCATACCCAAATGGCCATACTATGGCAAGGCCTAAAAACTGTAGTTATAGTTGTCTTAGCTAGATGCAATGAACATGGTACACGTTATACTTACATGGTTAATAATGAAAATGCATTTTGCACCAAAAGCATTTTAAATAAAATGTTGTAAAAGACGACCACATAAGGTCTGCCCCGTGAAAAAGATCTCATGTAGAGCCATGTTTCTGAATCCAGATATCATCCCGTGAAACAGGGTATTATGCACTTTTGTGTTTCGGGATGAGGGCACTGTAGCTAGTGAAATTACCGGGTATAAGAGACCAAATCTGTTGTCTCGGGTGAAGGGCGCAGTGGCATTGATGGAGGATAATAACTGTCTGTCAGTTGTTGGTCTCCTTTAATGCCGCATTCATCAGATGAGCGTCCAGACCGTCCTGTACACTTAAACCATAAAAAAAATCTACACGGTCTGACTCTACCGACCCTAACTTCAACAAATTCTACATTATCAGTAAATATGTGAAGTGATGCGAATATTTAGTTTCTGATCTGTCGCAATGGCCACACAGGGCTGTACAGTACAAATGATCCAATGGACGGTTGAGTTGGAAGCTGTAGTAGTAATGTGGCGTGGTGGTCTGTTGAGTTGCAAAGGATTGCGGACAGGGGATGGACGTGGGTTGCTCAGGATCGGAATGGTTGGGGCTCTTTAGGGTAAGCTTACGTTCAGCAGTGGACGTAAATGGGCTAATTGATTCATTTATAATATAAACTAGGTTCTTTGAGTGATCGTCGAAATCGGTTCAAAGTATCTACACATCACAGATGAACATGAAATAGGATTTTTATGATTTCATACTTTATTTAAGATAACGGATTAAGTTATAAAAACATTTTAACCGCAGTTCATAAACCACCTCCAAATAACTTCATTCTAAGTTTTCCCTCAACAGATTCCTTTAGAATCCGGCGGCTCAAAGTTTAATTAATGGAGCATTTGCAATGAATAAACGTTTTGTTAAATCTATCTTCTGAAAGTTTTATTCGGATTGAAATCTGGAAATTCAAAGTTTGATTAAAAACAAAAATTACGATTTGTGTTATTTTATGGCAATTAAATAATATTAACTTATCATAACAATGCAGTTTAACGCATAAATACCAACATACGTATCTACGGTTTATATTTGATTTTCATAATATTAGTTGGTAAATAATTATGAAATAGGCATTTCATCGTACTGGCCACTTTAGATAATCTCAAATATCTCCTCTTTGGTTAGGGATTCCAATTTAAGATCTTAACAGCTATTTACTCATACATTTGTATAAAACTCTCATTGCCTAATGTGAAGCAGGTCATCACCAGTATAAAATTGAATGATGAATGCTAAAAATTGTTGATACTCGTAGTACAGTATTTCTAGGAATTACTATAGATTCAAAACTCCAGTGGGGACCTCATATTGAAGCTTTGGCAGGTAGACTTAGCTCAGCAGCGTATGCAGTTAGGAAATAATGCTCTTAACAGATATTGATACAGCAAGATTGGTTTGTTTTAGCTATTTTGAGAGTATAATGTCATATGGTCTTCTGTTGTGGGGCTCAGCTGCTGATATTAACACTATATTTGTACTTCAAAAAAGAGCCATCCGAGCCATTTATAACCTTAGACCACGTGATTAACTTTGGAAAGTATTTAAAGATATCGATATTTTAACAGTAACGTCTCAATACATTTACCTTAATCTAGTTTATGTCCACCAAAATCTTCATTTGTTTGAAAAAAATTGTAACTTACATAATTTTAAAAACAAACTTGCTGCCCCAAATCTTAGACTAAGTAAAGTAGGGAAATAATTTGTTGGAAGAGGCATTATTAAATAAAACACTACAAAATCTTGCTGAATTGCCCTTTCACCAGTTTAAATTAAAGATTTAAAAACCCGCATGAAAAAAGGTTACTATACAATAGAAGGATACTTATCGGATAAAGATGTTTGGTCTTGCATATGTGTTCCAGTTACAAAATCTTTGTAATAAATAATTGTAAAGTTATGAGTAGGTAAATGACAAAACTCTGTAACCACTGATATCAAAAGTTTAAAACAGTGACTCGAGTTTGCCGGCTCTTCTCGAAGATCCTACTTATTCCGAACCGGTGGTAGAGTCATAAAAATATTATAATAATAACAATTGACGATTCAAAAGTATCTGTAACGGATTTATTTGTATGACGATTATTTCTTTCTTTTTTTTCATTCGTGTTTCGAAAACCGAAATTAATTTGTTTTTTTTTATTGTTTTTTCTCTGCGTAAACTTGGAATATCGCATTATTTACGAATACGAGTTCCACTGTGGCACCAGTGCTGCAGATAAGGCTCGAAGGTATATGTCTTTAAAAATGATATTCCGGTTTATAAATTATTGCATGCCTTAAAGGATCATAGGATAGGATATTTGTCATGTCGAGTAAGCTGCTTACTAAAGCTTCTACGATGTTCTATTGCAATGTACTGAAGAAGTAAGTGCAAATATTTTTTTAATCTAAATAAAAGTTATAATTTATTTACTAAAATGTTAATTTTTATTTTAATACGCAAGCCAATTTATTTTTGGATTCAGTAAATTTACAAGATAATAACAATCGATAGAGACATGGAGACCAATGTATTTATTTTAAATGGTTTATTGTAGCATTCAAAGGTAGAAATAACGAACTCTTAACTTATAATAATATTTCTATATACTTGTGCCCAACTTTACAAATGTCAAATGATTCTTGTACACCGATAGTAAAAGTAAAAAAATAAATGAATAACTGTATTTTACTATCTAGACTTATTATATGCTTTATTTTACTATCTAAACTTAATATATTTTGCTATGTATAATGTTTTATTTTGGTGTCTCTTCTTTCAGCGCACTCAATATGGAATCCTGATATTGGATGATTGTCAAAAGTTGTCGTGAAATGCTGCTGCTGCTTGGTGCAGTGTTGGTGGATATTAATAACAGTACCAGTAATTAATTATTCCCCCAAAACTGCTCTGAGCTCGTAACCCGAGACGACAGATGTTAGGTCTCTAATATATACGAGTATTAGGCTGCATACATATATTTTTGGCATTTGAGTAAAAATTTTTAAACCTATTGACGAGGTGTAAAATGTACAAATTCACCAAAAACGGAGGTTGGTGTACTTAGCTTAGGTAAGCTTATTGAAATGTAAGTATAAGAACCATTCTTTTTTGGGTACTATTTGAATAAATTTTTGGTATTAATGATTACATTAATCATATAAATCAGGATTCCACATTGAGAACGTACGCCGTGCCGTATAAAGGTACACGAAATTTGCAATCATTGATTTCGAAGTCTTTAAAATATTATATAGTTATATTCATGAAGATTAAGCCGATTTTTTTACAAAATTAAGGTACTGTAAAGTCAGTAATTGTAGTAAGGTATGATTTACGAATGATGACAACTGCTAAGTGGTCATTACAAGCTTTTATTTAACTTGCAATGTATATTCGTGTGGAATCTTACAACTCAATTTTAAGGAGCTTGCCCTCAACCGCTTGAGCTGAAATTTGGTATGCACGTTCAGTTTGGATAACAATTCAAGATAAACAGTATGACGACATTCTTAATCCAACATGGCGGCATACTCTAAATGGTGGACCAATATTTTTTTATGCATTCCCACAATTAGGGTTATACCCTAGTAAATTAAGAGCTTGCTAAGAGTAAAAAATCTGACGTCACTTTTAAACAAAAATGGCGGACTGCTAAAATTTGAAACATTTTAAAAGGCAGCAAGTAAATACGAGTCCGTAAATCTGGCGACCAGCTTTTATAACATATAAAATGTGTCAAATTTCTTAAATTAGAAAATATTTTCTAAGTTCACAGTAACAGTTTTAGTGTTTATTCTTTCTTTGTAGCGCATTTGAATAAAAGCTTGCTTTGAAAAGGTTTTTTAAATTATTATTTTTTTCCCCGGCGGGGACACGGCGAAAATGATTGTATAATTATATTATTTGACTATCATTAAAAGACTCTCCATCTTGCGCAGAACTCCGCCATTTTTTGTCATCTTTCGTAAATCGCACTATCACTATTAATTTATAGTATGTTGATACTCAATGATGAATATAGATCTATCTTCCGTTTGAATGTATATATTTTGGCAAATGCTTGGATAGCACTAGTACCACTTACATATTATGATTACTTTAGTTTCCTGCATTCGATTTGTATTAGTATAGATGACAACCATATACAAAATAACTTTTAGTCTTTCCTTTTCCTTTTATTTGAATTTCAATTATTGCCAAGAAATGCTAATAGACCTTAGCAATACTTGAAATCGATACAGAAATTTCCTTAAATTTATTACGGAACGTAACCACCATTTTGATAGGAATTCTGTTCAGGTGTTGATGCAGTCTCATATGCGAAAGTGTTCGAAGATTTTCTTGCAGGTTTCCAAGCGGCTGTGGGTGTGAATAAAGCTTTACCGCGCTGCAATTAGAAAAAGAAAACTCTAATTAATTAATGACAGTAATATATGTCACCTAATATCACTCTACCCATCCACATCACCATCTAGCACCAAATTAAGCAACTTTTACATGATGCGCGTGGGCGGGGACACCACGCACGGCGCACGTCACCCGCGCTCGCCATAGTATTAGTGCTGTACGAGCCCATATAACCGCGTTTATCGAGTTTAATCTCGCTCACTCTCTCACGTTGTTTGTTGTGTTTTAAAATGATTTCGGTAGCTTCCTTGTCACATTTGATATTTTCTTACTAGCTTATTGCTTATCTACACGAAAATTAATTAAATATTACTTGTTTGGTTCTCAAAAATATTAATTTAAGTGTTGTGCCTTTACCACAATAGCCTAAACTGAATATTATTATACCTGGTTTTACCTACGAAAAAATAATTCGTCATAAACTACCTATCTAGCAAGTGATGTCACAACACTAGAAAATTGCCATCCCAACTTCGCGTACTATACGTATTTGAAACACGCAGCTGTAGGTATAGGAATATTAATATTTTCATTTCGTAGTGAATTCAAAAAAAATACCTAAAGCTATATTTGTTTTAAAGAATTGCTGTCTATTATTAATATAGGCACTGGAAGCTTGTGGACAATTTTCCACTTTGATCAAATGAAATCAGGCTTTAGAAAACGATTTTCAATTGATACGTTTTTTTTCGCTAGCCCCAAGAGTAGGTAAAAACCGTTCGGTCAAATATTAGTTCAAATAATACTCACATATCCAGAATAATAAGCCCAAAACAGCCCTACTGGGAAAAGCACGATGGTGGACAGGCCGATCGCCCAGCCCAGGAGTACGGCGGGAAGAGGGAAAACATAATCTCCCAATCCTGTAGGCATCGGATCCGACAAAACGTACCCGAGGATGCCCTAGAATTTTAGTAAAATGTTAACACATTAGAACGATATTAAATCAATACTATATATCCAATAATATTTTGTACTAAATTTGAATTATTTTATCTATTTTACTAAGCATAAGTGATTAAAACACACATTAGTACATATATTTAAATAAAATATTTTTTCCGGTTATATCGTATGATTAACATGCGGTAACGTTTTGACTGTCTTATACTATATAACTTATTTATTTTTATTTTATTTTTTTCAATATAATAAATTAAAAAATAAATCCTCCGTTACTTACGAGGCTACCGACAGGAACGATGACGGTCCATACTGCCTTCCAATAGAACTCAAGTACGCAGTTGAACTTCATTCCCATATCGGCCAAATCCCTCAAAGCTCGGTTGATCCCATAGCTCCACGATACAGCGGTGCACTGGTTTAATAGATAATTTATTTTATTTATTCGTATGGAATCCTTCATGCACGCCTGCGAAGAGATTCGAAGTTTGTGTGTAAAGTCGTCCAACCCGCACTGGGCCTGCGACGACTAAGGCCTGATCACCCTATACGGGTAGGCTCGTGCCCCTCGGTGGGGACGTTTAATGAGCTGATGATGATGATGATTCGTATGGAAGTACTCCACGTATTCAAAGGAAGAATGAAATTAAATAAGTTATCGTGGGAAACAAAATTTAAATCGATAAGTCAACCTTTACCGTTAAATTTTTCCCTTTTCGGTCTAGGTATTAAATTTCAACTTATTGTTGAACATCATTTATTGTTTCCAATTAATCTTTTAGCATGAAATTATAAATGTATCGTATCCTCATCAAATATTTTTTTTTTTTTAGAAAAATTACACATATTTTTAGATACACGGTTTTTTTTGTAACAAATATTCTGCATAATAATTTTCAGCTCAGGGAGAACCCTTCAAAATTTGAATGCTCCATTAAAACTTCCACCCCGCATTTTAGGAAGGTGATGGGTTAGAAAGAGACAAAAAGTAGCCTATGTCACTCTCCATCGTTTTAACTATCTCCACTTAAAAATCACGTCATGTTATCGCTCCAATTTGCTCCGATTTGACGTGAAAGATGGACAAACAGTCTAACTTTCAGTTTTAAATATTAGTATGGATTTAACTAAGTTTTTTTTAGAAAATCTTACTTCGGCTAAACCGATTAGCAGGATTGCCCAAGAAGCTGTGTTCCAGTCAAGTAGAGAAAATAGGTACACCCCTCCACTGAAGCACATAGGTAGACCGAGAATGAAGCAACTTAAACATGTCCCAGCAGTTACCTGTAAAAATAAAGTTACATATTGGTATAACTGATATAAAAAAAATCTTAAGGTTAAACGACTTCAAAATAAATATCTTTTCGGATTACTTTATTAATATTAAATGATGTTCAAGTGACTTTTAGACTTATAATGAAGTAAGATATAAGTATAAATTTTATTATCTGTGGTATTGATTAATTATTGAACTGGCTAGAGACGCCCCAATTTCGATGTCTTAAGTGGTATAGTAAGTAGTATAAAATATAATATGTAACATAAGTTTGCTAGCAATAGTTTTAAATGTCTTCTAATGCGATCGCTTTTGTAAAAAATCAAGAAGTCAAACAGACCGTTACACTTCTCTGTAATCTTCAATACTTCGGATTTTAATAATCTTAGTTCTCATAATAACATAATACCTACCTTTACACATTTATCTTTTTTAGAAAATAAAATTTAGTAAGTGTCAAAATACTGATTTGATTTATAAAAATCTGCCTAAATTCGTGTGTTTAAAAAACCTGTATTCAGGCAAAATAATTATGTTAATGATTCCAAGTATTTTATGAGAAATCACTATATTACAAAAATATTTACCATCCAATAATTCTTTCTTAATTTAGGCCAGTTGTCTACAATAGCCGTGTTAATTGCCTCGATTCCCGCGAACTGACATCCCAGGCCTAAAACAAATAGCATAAAAAAGAAAAGAATAGCCCAAATCTGTGGTAACGGCATTTGTAGGATGGCTTCAGGATAAACGACAAAGGCCAGTCCAGGCCCTGACTCTGCTACATCTGAAAAAATAAAATAAAAATTAATTAAAATAAACCTCACAATCGTAAACTACGATTACCAATACAATATCAAGTAGAGAGGTCGTTTTAATACTATAAAGTTCGTTAACCATAAGAATTTTACCCCAAAATCTACCTATATTGGAACTGGGAGTTCTCCGATCAAATTACAAACACTTATTTTGTATGCCATCATCATCACCATTACATAAATATTCGTACCTGGCTGGTTATGGTGTCATTTAAAAGAAAATAATTCCAAATATAAATTATGAAAATGCGTGATTGTAATTTTGTTTACCCGTCCATATGAGTAAACATAATAAAGAAATGTAACACATTTTAAAATATTGATATTTTTAAGCGTTTTCAATCCGGAAAAGTTGATGTCATAAATGCAGGCCGCTCTGGTCGCCCATTACGGAAAAAAGGGATGCCATTTTTTAAAAGTGCGAGAAGGGTAATAAAAAGCTCCAAATTTGGGTACCTCACAAGCTCACTAAAAGAAACCTAAAGAGCTATGTATACATACATACCGTCTTAAATAAACAATAAACTAACTTATTGTTCATCTGAGATACTCGTATATTAAAAGCTATCACATGCATGTCATTGCAATGTAATATATAAAATTCAAAACTGGCGATGTAATCTGGTGATTACATCGCCAGTTTTATATTATTTACCATATCTACGTATATGTAATAGGCGTCAGTACTTAACTAACTAAGCAGAGATGATTGCCAATATTATGTGACAGGTTGATAGCAACTAAGCCAGTAGTAGTTTTATTTTGGTCATCGTATCAAGGACCGAAAACAATTTCTATCGATTGACGATCGATAGTGATAAAAATTGACATGTTTACGCACGGCTTAGCTTTTTCTAATATTGGTCTTTGCGTGTTCAGCTCAATATTTTGTATGTTCCGAAGTTTCCGAAAATCTCAGCAAAGTGAGTCGGGCTCGTCCTTTAAGTGCCAATTAGTACTGGAATCTGTTAAGCGCTCGCAAATAACTATAACTATTATTTTAAAAGTTTAAATTATAATTTTTTATCCCGCGAATTTGTCCGCGTGGAAATAAACGTAGTTTAACACTACTTATTATTTCAGATATCTGCCAGTGATAGTTCCATTAAAATCAAACGTTACAGCAAGTAGTGGGACATAGAAACAGAAAATGACTTTCACTACATTCAAAGTTACCGCAACCACTTCCCCCTGCTACTCTAATACCTACATGGCCCCATTTGCGTAAATTACACAAGGTAATCACCAGCTGAGTAACTCTATCAGAAGCCGTAATGATGCTAACTTATCGTTGATTCTTCAAGAATCGCTAAAGTTGGCAATTAATGTTGGATGTCATGATTTAAGAGAGCAAAGAAGTTAATTTATTTGTTGGCCACTAAAATTATAATTTACAGTAAAATTAGACTATCCGAATTTTTAGGGCTAAAAATGTCTTCCATTGCTTTGAAAATATTCCAGAAGAGTAATAAAGCTGAAAATATCCGAAGCACAGGAAATGCTACTAGCGCAATGTTTGTTGCCTATATTGCTACGATAGCATTATAGGGCATATTGCTATCGTAGCAGAGTTCAGGCGCAAAGAGAGAGTATAGAAGAAGCTTTTATTATCATTAAAAATGATTTTTTTTTCGATCGCGTTGGTTGGTGAGTAGATCGTCAAAGGCACGAGATCTGTGATTTTTT
This sequence comes from Leucinodes orbonalis, assembly GCA_019425675.1. Classification (NCBI taxonomy): domain Eukaryota; kingdom Metazoa; phylum Arthropoda; class Insecta; order Lepidoptera; family Crambidae; genus Leucinodes; species Leucinodes orbonalis. The sequence continues at coordinate 254,581 of PQWD01001567.1, read as the reverse complement.
AGTACCTCTTAAAGTAATCAAATTAATTATCTGTGCTTAAGTATTTGTTAAGCTCAAACTCTTTATATGATGTACAAAATTAAAAAGTGGTGGCTGTTATTTATCATTACCGCTTATCTCTACTCCCATTTGCTGAGCTTGGAATCCAAGAACGGCGAAAATTGCAATACCCGCGTATATCGACGTGAAAAAATTGGCCAGACTAACAAAGATGGCGTCGAAATGACAGTTGTTAGTGTATTTGTTGTACGAAGCCAGCGTTACTAAAGAACCGCATGCCACACCGAATGAATAAAATATCTGTAAATAAAAAAAAATTTGAAAGGGTGATTCATAAATATATGATTGATGAAAACAAATATTATGTTGTCAAGACGATTACATAGCTTATGATTGACCTGTGACGAAGACATCAGGTCTATGTAGATCTAAGCTTCTGAATCTACACGTTCTAACTCTACCGACCCTAACTGCAAAAAAAACTACTTTTCGATTCTTGTGCGGCGCTTGCGGACTATGAGACAGACGATAAGATCGAGTCTTGTGCTGTGATTCATGCCCTCCAATGATGCTATATTGATTACCGCTATATAGAAGTATTGAGACTTTTGTACGACTACTGTCAGTCCGAGTACATGAAGAGCTTACACCACCTTACAAATTGCACCTTGGTATGAAACAGGTAGTTTTTTTATAATGGTTGAGACGTCGGCTACTACACCAAGGTTTCCGGGTTCAATCCACGGGCAGTACAAACATTTGTGTGCATCAGCATGTCTGTTTGAATTGCTCTGGGTTTCTATGTTATAATATGTATTATTAAAAAGTATATCACTTGCCAATGCTTAGATTGGGGCCTGATGGCGCTGTGTGAATGTCAGTGGATATTTATTTACAAATATCTTCTTGAGAATATTGTGACTTTAAAACCAGTTGCAATAAAAATAAAAACAACTGACTCACCTGCGAAGCAGCATCACCCCACACGTTGGGACTCAATAGATTTTCCCATTTCGGTGACAAGTAGAACATAAGTCCTACACCAGCACCTTCTAATGTAACCCCTCGAACCAATAGTGCAGTGAGCATAACGTACGGAAAAAGCGCTGTAAAGTAAACAACTTTACCAGCTGACTGTACGCCCTGAAAACAATTCCAAACTTTTAGTTTCTTATTTTTCTAGTAACAAATGAAAAATTAAATTCATCAATAAATGTTATTAGGTATTCAAACTATGAATCTGCACTGTCTATTTTCTAATAACATTTTTGAACGCTCAATGAATTATTAACGCTAATACTCGTAATATAGCATGCGCATTGAAGTATTAACGCTAATACACGTAATATAGCAAAGTGTTAGTACTTATTAACAACTATATTACCAACTATGGTGAGTAAGCTTTTTATTACGTATTGAATGTCATTATTATCTTAATAATTCATCATCATCATTTCAGCCACATAATGTCCACTGCTGAACATAGGCCTCCCCCAATAACTTGCACGCCGACCTGTCAGAAGCTATCTGCATCCAGTGGGTACCCGCAACCTTTCTTAGGTCATCTGCCAATCTTGTGGGCGGCCGTCCCACGCTGCGCTTGCCGGTACGCGGTCTCCATTCGAGAACCTTCCGGCCCCAACGGCCATCGGTTCTTCGGACTATGTGCCTTGCCCATTGCCACTTAAGCTTGGTAATGCGATTAACTATGTCGGTGACCTTAGTATTTCTACGGATTTCCTCATTTCTAATTCGATCTCGTAGAGAAACCCCAAGCATAGCCCTCTCCATCGCTCGTTGCGTGACCTTGAGCCTATTAAAGAGGCCTAACGTAAGAGACCACGTCTCAGCACCATAGGTCATCACTGGTAATACGCACTGGTCAAAAACTTTTGTCTTTAGACATTAAGGAATATTAGACGTGAAAACACTCTGCAACTTTCCGAACGCTGCCCAGCCGAGTTGGATTCGTCGATTGACCTCTTTCTCGAAGTTGGACCTTCCTAATTTGACCGTTTGTCCTAGGTAGACGTAACTGGCAACAACTTCAAGAATCGAGCCTCCGATTGAAATAGAGGTGGGTGCTACATGGCTATTTGACATGATTTTCGTCCTGTCCATGTTCATCTTTAGACCCACCTGTTCGGAAACTCGATTGAGGTCCTCGAACATTGTGCTGAGTTCTTCCAACGACTCTGCCATGATGACAATATCGTCAGCAAATCGAAGGTGAGTGATATATTCGCCGTTTATGTTGATGCCAAATCCATCCCATTCCAGGAGTTTAAAGGCATCTTCCATTGCGTTGGTGAAGAGTTTTGGAGAGATTACGTCTCCCTGTCTTACACCCCTCTGCAACGGAATCGCCTCTGTACATTGCTCCTGTACTCGGACTGACATGGTGGCGTTTTTATACAAACACTTTAACACTTCGATATACCGATAGTCAATTCGGCATCGCTGGAGAGACTGCAACACTGCCTATGTTTTGATAGAATAATTCAATAATGGTAAAAACGAGTCCTTCTGCGAATAAATTTTGAAAGTTTCTTTGTTATTTACGTGGATCCAAACATTTTCCGGATCTTGTATATAGGTCACATTCAGGTTTCACACATAAAAGTAATCTATATACACATAACGATAAGTCTTACTTTGATAACGCATAGGAAAGCTATAAACCAGCAAAAAAACAATGTTCCAACTAAATGCCACTGTATACTGCCCCAGTTCGACCAAGTAGCGTCACCTTACCCAAAACGCGTTCACTGAAATGAAAAGAAAATCAAGATGTCATTTTTTATGTCTCTCTCTTTCTCGTCGTGTAGTAATAGTAATGAACTAATTTAAAAATGTGTATATAAAACTATTTAGAATCATCTCAAGTATCTTAAAATATTCGAATATAGTATCTACATATTATCTATCTAAATATTCAAAGTTAAAAATAATACTCGTATAATTAAAATATTTATACAAAAAAAATTAGCAAAGTATCGGTTTGATATAAAATATTGTCCTGTCCTTTTGATGAAATGCCTGTTCATTAAATTAATTACAAAATAATAAAACTATTTAGAATCATCTCAAGTATCTTAAAACATTCGAATAAAATATCTACATGTTATCTATCTAAATATCCAAAGTTAGAAACAATACTCGTATAATTAAAATATTTATACATAAAAATTAGCAAACTATCGGTTTAAAATAAAATATTGTCCGTTTTGATGAAATGCCTGTTCATTAAATTAATTACAAAATAATAAGAATTCATATATAGAAGGTGAGCGAAGAATGAGAGCGGATTCTATTTTAATTTTGTTATGTAGAATTGAAATTAAGAACATTTAGTACTCATATGTACATATAATTTAAGCAAAGTAACTAAATTTAAATAGATTATTTTTACCTTATACGTATATATCTTTTAAGTGAGTGACCGATTTATCAATGCCATTTAGTCATCACAAAATGTCATGTTACTGTGTCATAATATAATGTATTTCAATTCTCAATGTTTAAAATGTCGTGAAAAATTAAAAATGTTCAACTATTACTTACTTATAAAACTCCTCTGAGGCCAGGGTCCTTGTAACATTGGTATACCACGGTTCAAAATGGTTTCCAATTTGGCAATGTGTAGAGTTAAACGGCAAGTAACCAGTTTGGACGCAAATGTCTCCGATACTCACACATTGCCGCATAAAAAATGTCTTTGTTTCCACCCCAGTGAAATTTAAAGCTCGACATGCTTGGTCGTAAGATCCGCTGTAACAAACTTAACCAACGTTGAAATTTCTCAAGTTACAAGTTAATACAAACATCATTTTTTAACCAACTCCAAAAAAGGAGGTTACTCAATTCGACTGAATATATATTTTTTATGTTTTTTCGCGGCTACCTTGATGATTATTTTTTCGTTGGAAAGAGGATACAACGAAAGGTGGTTCCATGATAAAGAAAACATGGTTTGATGGAGACCACAAATATTTAAAAATCGACTCAAAGCAACTACTACTTTATTTTAAAGTTTATTTATCCCAGTGATTAGTTTTATTACAAATCACTGAAAAAAAAACTGACTTCAAACTAAGAAGTCGAAAATAAAGTTTGAGAGAAATGGTTAAATATAATTCTTTCATAATTTTGATGTCGGTGCCAAGTTCCAAAGAAACTCTTTACCTGTATAATATAGGAAAGTAGGTTAGAAACAGAAATCCATACAGAGTTCTTGATTTACTTGGCATCAAAATGATGAAAGAATTGTTTAACCATTTCTTTTTAACTAGCTAAAAATTTATTTTTGGCATTTTAGTTTAAAGTCAGTATTTTTTGGTTAAAAATTATTTTAGAATAACAGTGCTGTTGCAGCTCTAGGCTGTGCAGTAGTTTATGCTGAGGCGGGATCTTTTGACCATATCTATTTGCCTTTTTTAGTCTATTTTTAATCGATTATAAAATCTTATAATATTCTGTGTGCTTGTATAGTTTAAAATTGTTGCTCTATTGTTTTTCTGTTACTACTTTTTGTGTATAATTTGTTCTTTGTTTGATGACTGTACAGTCAATAAAAGTTTTTTTCTTTTTTACATGATATGCAGATTTTAAGTAGACTCCCAGAAGGGAGGAAAATGAAATAAAGAAATAAAATCGTATTAAGAATAATACGATTTTATTTCTTTATTTCATTTTATAGGAAATCAAATCGAAAGAGCGGTCGATTTATCTGATGTTACCTACATCTGTTACCGCCGCTATTAGTTCGCAAACGTTTAAAACCGACTTTTACAATGGAGAAAAAATATAATACGATAAATTTTAGTGGACTTATGTTCAAAATTGTGCTGCATTTGTTTTAACAGAGGAGGAATGACTTATAGTCCGAAAGATAAAAGATGTAATGAAATAACAGAATAAGTGGAGGGAACAGTGATGTTTTGATGATCGATAGTTTGACTATCGATATGGGAAATCATTTACAATATCTATCGATATATATGTTTATAATTTGAAAGGTTAGTCGACGTCACAGGTGACGGAAGATCTGGCAGCTACCTTGGACAAAGAATCAGTCTGGCAATCCAAAGGGGTAACGCTGCCAGTATTTTCGGAACCTTGCCGAAAGGGACTTCTTTTAATTATATTTTTTAGTTTCAATTATTTATTTTTAAGTGTTTAGGGTGTAATATATTGTAGTTAAAATGTTATTTATGTACTTAATTAGTTTCAATAAATGTTATTGTATATCTATTTGAAAGGTAAATGTGTAAAAAAGGTAAAGTATCATAATAAACTGCAGTTTTATCGATAGTGTAGGCTTTAGCTATTTTAACAATAACCGATTATATGTATACTAATATGAAATAACGAGATGGGGTAATACTATCGATAATATTATTTATTATGCAATATTCAGATGCAAAAATATAATCCTATCGCTATGACACATGCAGTATCGAACTAAGCTATCGAATCTATTGTTTTCACTCAACTACTGATAAACAATCGAGCGGCAACACTAATGAGGTTTGAAAACATGATTAAGGATTAAATAGCTGGTATTATGTCATGTATTGCTAATGATTATTGGTAGGCACCTCAGTTAGTTTTTGCTATCACACACTTATTATTTAATAAATCTTTATTGATCAACAAAATACAAATTTAGTTGTACTAAAAAAAACAAACTAACTTTGTCTTCTTCAAAATGATGGATAACCGCCCATGGACATTTGCAACAGCTGAGGTCGCAGGGATGCGCTATTTGACTGCTGATATTTATATTATGGTTAAATAAATTTGATTTGATTAAGAAAGATTATGACATGTGAATATTCCGACATACGGCTTTCGTTAGGTACCTTGGCAACTTTGTCGTATGCTAAATACCAAACCTTCCACTTGTGCATTTTACCGAATAAAAAACGATGCTATTAAGACTCGCCAAGGGGTTTTACCCGTCGCAAAGAGCTACGAATTGTCACCCATGTTACGCGAAGGGCTATGGGAAATGACAATTTCCAGTATTGGACATTATGTAATAGTAATATAATATTTTGGGTTCCATATGAAGACAATGGTTATTATTATGTAACAGTATTTTTAAATTCTGGACTACCATTTTCTTTTTTTGTTTGTTAATTTAAATTATTTTACAATAATATCATACTTACAATCAGTGTATATTCGTTGTCACACGAACCCCAATCTAAATTTCCTGCGATTGAGACAATTGTGTAAAACAAAGTCCAGGCGACGATGATCATATAATATATTGATACCAGACTGATCACCACAAGAGTGCAATATCCTAAGCCACTAAAGAATGGAGATATTGATTTGAAAGCATTTATTGGACCTAACCCACTGTGTTGTCCAACGTACAGCTCCAAATAGAAAATTGGTAGCCCAATAAATACCAACATTAAGAAGAACGGTATCAAAAATGCACCTGAAACAAGAAATATCATTAAGTATGGAAAAAATCCTTTGAATGGTACAAACGAGTTTTCGTTTGTACCATTCAAAGGATTTTTTCGAAGGTCGCTTTAGATTAACAGTTAAGCGGCAGAGCCAGAGGCGTGCACTCCATAGGTATATTATGCAAATAAGCAGTGCATACCCTGTGCGTACAGAGGATCCGGAAAATCACCAACATATTAAATGAATTCCACTTATTCGCCTACTACAGGCGATCTGCTGTCACCAACAGCACTCAATAGCACTCATAGCTAAGCTGGCGGGAAGGCTTAATATGCCCTGCATTGGAACCTTATAGGGTGGGGTTGCTGAACTATCATACTTTTCTATCAATTTTGATTTTAACAAGAGTGCTTTTTATTTTTCGATAGCCCCAGCAATACTCGTAGTATGACTAAATTTTGAGGTCATGATAGTATCACAATACTATCGATAGACTATTACTATTGCAACAACACTATTTTAGCCTGATGCTGATAATGATGATGAAGTGAACGGGACGGTCGATTCGCTCACTTGGTGATAAGTGATACGCCTGACCATGTCAGATGCAGAGTTGAAGGAAATTAATGACAGTACTTAGTCATTACTTTCCGTCGACAATTCCCTGCGCTAAATCACCTGAGTACCTACCTCCATATTGAAATACAAAAGTGCAAACACTCCTATTTCACAAGACGATATCTGGCATCGCTGTTGTACCTACCTAGATGACTCAGTATTTTGTAAGTTACAAGGAAAGTTACTTCAAGCCCACAGCTATACTGTGTGGAATGGCAAGGCCAGGGCTTGCAGTAATGATCAGGGTAAGTAAGAACCAAACACTCTATTACGTCTATTCAGTTACAAATACTAAGTGGCAATAAAGACAAGTAATCACAATTTTTCAGAAAGCCTTAACTCACCACCACCATTTCTATAACAAAGGTATGGAAATCTCCAGACATTGCCTAATCCTACGGCGTAACCAAGGCAGGCAAGTATGAATTCCAAGGGACTGCCCCAGGAGACACGCTCAGGCGTATCCGATTGCGTAGTAAAGCTGGTTTCAGACAGCCCACTGTCACCATTAGGAGTTGACTGAAAATAAACATATTCACGTATACATATAATCTCCCCTTGTCTATGCTGTGTGGAAATGCCTTGTCCATAAAACATCTGAATAAATAAATGGCCTGCTTTTCGATATAAGGATGTTGACAACAAATCAACCGAGGCCTTACGCGGTAGGAATGTGTGACGGAAACTTGTATTTAGCTGTGTTTCCACCTATTCAGTCTGCCTAATGGCAAGACATTTCGTCACAACATTGGAAATCCTCTCATGTGACTCGGAATCTTTATCGGTCTACAATTCTTCAATAGAGTGCTGTCGCTTTTCGTGAAGAATAAGGTATCGTTAAGGTACGAAAATAATATATATTTTCCCATTCTTTAACAAAAACCACACATTTTTTATTATGATAGCTTTTCCTCTAAAGCATATTTGATGTAAGTAGCTTCTATTGTATTTTAAGCACCAATGGTGTCAAAATAAAATACAATGTAAATTCATAAACTTCTAACATGAAAATTATTGTTGTTTCAGCAATTTTATTACTGTCTCTTTCGGAAAGGAATTATTAAAAATGTATCTAATATTAGAACTATTGATTAAACTCGTACTCGTAATTTAAATTCGTTAGCTATGCTGATTGATATCATAAACATTATGCATTGGGCACTCAGTTGTATTAAACCTTTGACTTACTTTATTCATAGTGTGATCTGGACTAGCCATTCCATGAAACTTTGATCTATGTAGTCTTTTATATATTTTTTTGGCTTTTCGGGCAACATAAATGCACTGTTTAATCACTCGCACTGTTACTGTGCCTTACTGAAAAGGACACACAAAATAATTCGTCCGAGCGTGGTGAACACGAAGAATTGTTTATCTGAACATTATACTTATCAAGCAATGTAAGTATCAGCAGGCAACACGTTAAAAAGCTGATTAACCCATAACCAAAAAAAATATTTTATGAGTTTTTTTACTGTTGACTAATTTTACGAAGAAATACCAATTGCTTTTTATACTTACTTGATTACTCTGGGGAGTATCTTAATAATCCAAACATTCGTTATTTCTGTACGCGGAATAATGCGTCAGAATCGTGCAGGCGAAATAAGTCTATAATAGGTCGCTTTCTCCGACTATATGTGTGTCAATATTCAATCGCTTGTCATAACCTCTCATTCATTTATAATTTTTCGGTGATAGTTAACAAGTAGTTAACACAATCCGCATTTGCTGACATAGGTACTCGTACTTTTCATTATATTGTCAATCGAAGACTAATTCCGTACGAAGCAGTAATGTGTAGTCACCACTCAAATTTATAAATGAAGTCGCCAATAGCGCTATTTAAACTAGGAGCTTATGTAACGGGTGTCTAATAACGGATAATACTAGGCAAAGAAAACACTTAAACTAATACAAGTTTGTACTGCTGGGAGCTCGTAGCTGAATCCTTTGGTAAACAGCCGACTGTTCAATCTGGGATTGTTTCACGGTGGTACTGAGTAAGATCGGGGTACTGGTCAGCCCAGCCCAATCATGCTGAAGGATCCAACAGCTTCATTTTACTCCCATATCTACTAATTATTACGAGCATTTATTTTTTATTACTTAACAGAAACTTCTTATGAGGTATACGTATATATGGATAATGTTAAACGCATATTCGAACGTTACATGGTTTTATAAAAAGACTATCGATACCCTGTTATCGTTAAAGATTAAACCTCTTTAATTGATATATGTAGATAAAATTCCAGTCATAACGTATCGATAAGGATTAATTACGGGGCATATTAGGATTTTTCTTAAACTCAAAGATATACTACAAGTATAAGATTATTCTGATAAGCTCCCGTACAGTAAGATTATCATCATTGCTTACCTAAATGGTCGTACCTTCATTAGATCTTTGTTGAAAAACCAAGACCCTATACGGTAAATATTTCATATTTTCTGAATGTTTTCTGTTTATATATGAAAATAATTAAAAAAACTTGTGGGCTCACATTTGTACCACACCATATTGATATAGCAGATTTATAACTTAGCGAGATAATTCAACAAATCAAATACTATAAAGTGACTGATTAATTTGGGAAAGTGATAATAGATGCATAAAAATCATCAGATTTTCATACTTTTTCACAGAATATACTACTTTACTAGGTGGTAGACATAATACTTAGGCGTCTAGTAGGACATCGCAGTGTCAGTGTCGTCCCGTGAAAAGAGTGTTATGCACTTAGGGGTTTTGGCATGAGGGGCACCGTAGCAGTAAAATTACGGTATGAGGGACCTGACATAATAATGTTATGTCTGGTGACATGACGGGCGCAATGCGGCATTGATGGAATATATAACTTCTATCGGTTTGGTTCCTTCAATGCCGCGTCATGATCAGGCGTATGACTTACCATCAGGTGAGAGTCATTAACTCCTGACCATCCTGTATACATATTATATAAACAATTGCATATTTGTTTTACGATATATAATTCTCAAACTCTTTTAGATCTTTGAGAAGTAGACCCCTCTCATTTCAACGTGTCAACTATACGATCTGAGTAAAATCCTCCATTGTAGCGACAAACTGAATAAAATATAAGTAAGAGGGATATTTCATGAACATTTTGGCGGTTAGAGCTTTGTGCCCAAATCATTTAACCAGCCTCTAAAACTGACACTGACAAACTATCTCACTCGGTCGTAAAATCTAGAGAAAGCTTACAGGACCAAGTAACGATTCTACAATGCATAAAGAATGATTTGTAACAATGCATTCTCTACCCCGCAACGCCCTAAGCCGAGGTTCGAGTCCACACTGGGAGCCCTTAGGCTCGTTGTGTAAATTTTAAGGCTGAGAGCCATCTGCGTTCGCCAATTGACCGGTGAAGCTGTAAAGGCATCTGCGGCCAACAGCAGTAGTCAGTTCGAAAAAAAAAACAAGTGCAACACAGCTAAAACCTGGAAAGTAGCTGCAGTATTAGCTTACAAGATCCAAGTCACTCAACGGGCGAGCAGCCACGCTCGGTGTTACAATCAGAAAATACTTAAATCGCATGAAAACTTCGGTTACCGACATGGCGTTTGGAATCAGTTAGCTAAAGAGGCAGCGAGCTCATAGTGTATGCTGCATAAGCAATGGCAATTGGAGCTGACTAGATCTTAAGTAGAGTAAGGCTAATTATGGCGTCGGACCGGAATACCTTATTTTGTAGGTAGGAATATGAATATATTTCTGCAGATAAATCGATCATTTGGTTCCGTGATTGTATTGATTTCTGTATAATTTGAATGTGATATCTACCGATTAAATTGATAGCGTGAGATATCTTCTGGCAATTATAATCACTATTGAATTTAATAGCATGTGTTTTACTCATTAATATGAAACTATTAATATATATTGTAAAATGTATATTTAAAGTCATGATTTATAATAACATCCAAATCATGGCTAAGTTCCAGTTTTTATTCAATATTAACTGTTCAGCGGGTTCGCATTTTATATTATTATCCGATATCGAAAGATAATGTTTATAAAATATTATAAGCTTAGATAACGATATTAATGAACTCTTTTTCGTACTAAAACAGCAATAAAATAGATAACTGCGGCATCGATGTAATAAATGAGGTGATTTTTCGTAAAGCAACATACATTATCAAACATTTCCATTAGACACCATCAAGTACAATTCCAATAAAAGTGCTCATAGTAGTTTACTAGTTTAACATTAACAATAAGCGAAATTGCTAACCTAACTTTGAATCACGATCTTTGAATAAGGACCTATTATTAAAAAAAAATGCCAATGTTCTCGATTTCACCCTAGCCTACATAGCCCCCCTGCAACGCCCTAAGCCGAGGTACGCGAGACTCTGAGTTATCCATAGGCTCGTTGCATTTTTTTTTGGGCTGAGAGCCATTTTGCTTGCCAATTGTCCGGTGAAGCTATGAAGGCCACCTGCGGCCAACAGCGATATTAGATGTCCGAAAATCAAAGGGTTCCTGCCCAATGCCCATGCCGGCAGTTGATTACGATAGTTTTGCTGCTCAATTCACTTTCTTCATTGTTTGATTATTTTGATGTTTTATTGTAGGAAATATACAAATAAAAATCATAATCACAAAAAAAACTATTATGTGTCTTTAAGTATTAATAGATATGAAATTTGTTTTAGAGTCGCTATCATGTTTTATTATTTTAATGATTAGGAATGATTTAAAAGTACTGATATTAAATTAATCAGAGTAAGCCAAGTTTGCCTCCAAAATGGATAATGACGTGTTGTTGTAAAGTTTACACTATCATAATATGTGACGACCCATTTGGTGTAATGGTTGAGACGACGGCTACACCAAGGTTCCGGGTTCAATCCCGGGTAAAAACATTTGTGTACTTTTGAATCTCTTCGCAGGCGTACGCAAGTTTTCTCATGCTATTTTTCATTACCGTGAGAGCGTCGGCTATTGTATATATAACTTTGAAAAATCGAAATCATATTGGTGGATTTGAACCTTTGCCCTCCGGATCTGAAGGCAACATTTCGCACAATTAATATGTATCTATTTATAAGTTTCACGCTTAACTTGGGCTAGATGGCGCTGTAGTGGACATTCATTTATGCCTACGCAGTTTGTTAACGCCAGCATATAAGTTTGTGGATTTCATCTAACATTTTTAAGGGAAATGTGTGCGATGGTTCAATATTTGTTTGGTTTGTAGGTCTACGGGATTGTTTGAACTTTGAACTATTTACAAACGCATCATGAAAATTAAGGATTATTTTCATGATGCGTTTGTAAATAGTTTGGAGACATGACAATTCTGGCAGCGGTATGAAATAATCGAGTAACAGATACAGATTTCTATACAAGACGTCATTTATTGAAGATTTTATCATAAATTTCATATCTTACTTTGCGTAGTTGCCTGCTTACATTAGAATTTTTAAATAAACTATGTTTCATAATTTCATAAACAATAAATATCATAATAAAAAGCGTCATTTTTTTTCTTTTCCCAACGGGCAATGGAGCGATTTACTTTCTGGGTCTCCCTTATAATTTTACTAGTTTAGGTACGTCAAACTCCTATAAATGTATTGTGTATTTTGAGTTTATTATGTTCATAGAAAGTTAATAGAATAATATTTTAAGGAATATTAAATAAGGTAGAGTATAAAGATATATGTACGTAATATAGAATAGGTTTAATAAAGGGGTGAAATATAATGACTACCATAAAATGCTTAGTTAAGTATTTTACCAAAACTATTTACTAAAATAAAAAAGATACAGCGTTTCCCTAGAACGGGGTCCATTTTGTATAGGTTGGTAATTAGTGTTCCGTTTGTCTTGTAAATTTTTATAATGTTTCAGTATTTATTAAGATCTAAACCGTGTCAAAAAGGATTTCGAAGCGTACTACGTATAGTAAGCGTACGTTCGTAAAAAGGAAAATCGAGAAAACTTATTAAACCCCGTTTTAAATTTATCATCTACGGTTTTTCGCCATGACTGGTGTTTTAAATAGTGTTGCCAACAATATATCTTTTTGCCGGTTTCCATGGTGTGGTAAAAGTATTACTGAAAAATCTTTATGCAAAATAAATGTTTCCATTTTAATATAATAAATTTATGAGTAAACAACAATCATCTTAATTTATTTCTCTATCGTAAAAAAAATACTTAAGTAATTATATAGGGAATGTTTTAAAATATAAAATCCGAGAATACTTACGAACTTACTAAGGTTGCTGCTTCCCTTAAAACCAGAATAAAAAGTAAATATAATCGACAATAGGTATATTTATTTATTTTTGATCTTAATTTGTGGAATCAGAAACAATATTAATTTCTTATTATGAATTAATTAAAATTACGATTGTATGTTAAAAAAATTATTGCTTTCAAACTAAAAATGTCCGTTTCAAATGAACTAGATATAATTACACGTTATATTACAATTAAAAAATACTGTGAGTGTGTTTGCTTTTAGGAATATTAAATATTTTTCCGTTGTTTTATGTATATGTTATGTGGGTAATTGTAGATGCGTATGTTAATAATAAATGTAATCCCCTTGTTTCAAGATTAATGTAGACTAGGGTGTAAACACATTTTTAATTATATTTATCACAAAAAGTTTCATTAAACTTATATTTATTTAAAACAGTATTTATTTAAATTGTAATATTTAATTCACCGAAGTGGAAATAACAAATATTAAATCTAAGGGAAATAGTTAATATTAAATATGGCAACACATACAGCATTGGAGCCAATATTACATCTAGATAACAAATTTAAATTACGCATTTTCCTAATTTGAATTTAGAATTATCTAGCAGGGTACAAATACTATAGCCAAAAATTTTATTATAGTTCATACCTATATGCTCTTGGACAAGATATTTTCCAAATTATTTAACAAAAAGAAAAGAACTTTAGGTCGTTTTAGTTTTTATAGCAAAGCAGTCACATCACCTAAGGTTACGTGACTTTTCTTGCATATAGGTATTATTACCTTTTTCTACTTTTGCTATTGATCTGAACTGAAGTACCAGTAGGCGGGTCAACGTAGTTTTAACTCTGCCTGGCTCATCAATCAGTTCGGAACACTGCTTCACTCAACGCAAGCAATAATGATTATAGGTAGATCACATTGACGTAATACAAATCTTAACTTAGTACCTAATTGTTCAAGTACTGCAAATGTAAACTATAGAATGCACGTGCACTTATTACTTTAAATATTCGATAGAGTTAAAAAAATTAACTATAAAACATTAATGGCTTGCTGAATTTTTGCACTACAAATTTGTGTACTCTTTTTAAGTTACTAGAAAATTACATAACAACAACTAATCAAATGTCCTCATTTACTGTCTTACTCAAGTTTTACATCACTCGTCTCTTCGACTCGCAGTATATCAATTTCATCAGATGCCTTTTAGAGATTTATGGTATTTTTTCAGCTTGCATTTTCATTACTGCATTCAGTTCCAATAATTGCTTGGATGCTTTTGCCCAGCTTTTACAGCACGCACGTCGACACGCCGATTAATATGAACTCTCGCACCTTCGACTCCGGACCACAGCTTAGCCATCAACACCAATTTACTCCAAGGCATTGGCCATTCCTTGCGCAAAAACTACAAGTAACACATTTTAATTACTACGGTTTATTCTCAACAAAATGTGACAAAATAATGAGAAATATTTAATTTATTCATTTTTTTTCTTTTCAATAAAACTAGCATCAATGAATGTTTCGTTCCAGAAAACTGCTTGTTAATCCGGCGAATAAAACTGTAAACGCCATTTTAATGAAGAGGACGCAGTGAAGATTACTAACTACATGTTGTACCTAAGCCTGTATTATCTATCTATCTATACTATGTCCTCGTTTGCCTAGTCGTTTCCTATAAAATATCAAGAAAGTAAACCATCGTAAAATTGTCTGTTGTTTTTGTGTTATTTACCTGATCGAATGGTCTTTGTCCAATATGGAACATGATATAAATAAGTGGTGCTTTATTCAAAGGCAGTTCACTGTCGTATTTCTCCTCAATTCGAAGCTCCTTGTAAATCTTTCCCGCGTGCGTTTGAAGATGATCATAGATCACCTAAATCAAATTGAAAAGTCAATAAAAATCAATTTCAACATTATATTGTAACATCTGAGGTTCATAAATAATTTTCTTTACAAACTATCACAGTCCACTGCTGGACACAGGTCACATCCATTTTGCGCCAGGTATCTCAGTCCTCTGCTTTTCCATAAAGAACTTTATTTTAGGTCAACATATTCGATTAGAATAGAGCGTCGGTGGCTCTGTTGCCTTCCGATTTGGAGGGTGCATGTTCAAATCCCGCCAGGTATCAATGTCTATTCGAATTCTCGAAATAATATGTACGTTAATACGCTCTTACCGTGAATGAAAAGATTTGAATTCCAATTTAGAATTTTTAAACGTACGGATATTTAGATGTATTATAAACAATACTTAAGTTTGAAATGCTTTTTAAAAATATATATCAAACAAATAAGGCATAGTATAGTCATATTATTTATGCATTAATGATATACAGATGAAACTCAAACTCAAGGTATCTTTCAAACTTTTCAGCGAGGTATTCAAATAAATCTTTTACATCTTCGTCAATAGGTATTAACATAGTTTTATGACTCTACTACCGGTTCAGAAATGGTATGATCGACGAGAAGAGTCAGCAAGATACTGGATAGGCACTCTTTTAAACTTTTTATAGTATTGTTTATATTGTTTTGCCATTACTTATAAGAAGTTATTATAAGTCAAATAAAAAATTTATTATTAAGAATCATCGTCGAATATCGTTCATTACAAACGTCCCCACCGAGGGTTACGAGCCTACCCGTGAAGGGTATAGGCATTAGTCGTCGCGGACCCAGTGCGGATTGGCCGACTTCACGCACAACTTTCGAATTTATTTGAATATTAAACTTCCATTCTACGAGAATTACTGTTATTAATTTTACTCACTCTTAAGCTATCTCTTCCTGGTGCCGACATAAGTATTTGACTGGTCAACGCTGCAGCATCGCTTGCTCGCTCAGCATTAGAACCAGGTACATCGCCCTATGAATAATAAAAATAGTGCATTTTTACCTGTCTATAATATAAAAATAAATCGCAAAATGTGTTGGTAAGCGCACAACTCAAGAATTTAACCAATTCTTTTAAGATAAATAAATATCCACTGACATACACACAGCGCCATCTAGTCCCAAACTAAGTATAAGCCGTATGGGTTCTAAACAACGGATAAACATACTTAGGTATATACTTTTTTTGTAAATACATACATTACACTTAGAAACACCCACCCAATGTTCATTGAAGTTGTACGGCGAGAAAAAATCGAAAATGATTCGTATAATGTGTTGACTTATCATGAGTCATGAACGTCTGGAAAACATGGATAGCAAAAAAATTTTGTTAGTACATAACTCAACAACGCCAGATATTTTAATATAATGAACAGAGTCAACTTGCACTTTATTTTATTATTGTTTATAAAACAGAGTCACGATTATGTAATACATAGTATCGAACATTTGTATCGCAACCATGCCATCACAAGATCATCACCATTTGTAAATTATAAAAAGGATACATGTATATTAAATCCGAAAAAAAAACAGTTTTTATGCATGTACCTCTACCATACGATAACATAATAAAGTTTCATTAACTTAATGTTGTCAATCACCAGATCACCTACCTCTTGGAATAATTCAGCAAACTCAGGAAAGTCTTCTAAACCAAAAAGGTTAGATAAACCTGAAGTCTTTTTGGAATTAGCTACAAGCTGTTCGATCTCTTGCGTGTGTTTGTCATCCTCATCAATGGAGCACAGTGCTTCGGCTATAGCGAGGGCAATTGATGATGGTGAGCTGTGGCTGCCGTCAAAACTTAGCGAGTGTGATAAATCTATGAACAACAGAAATATAAAGAACTTATCAGTTAGTCTTTATGTGATTCCCACGAAAAATACGAAATGAACTAAGTTTTAAGGCTAATTTGTTTGTTTTTATTTTATTTATTAGCACTGGCACTCTTTGAACGCAAAGGATTAATTTTAAATAAAGGTATTGTCTTTAACATTTGTTTTAAGAGGATCAATATTGTTTGCCTCATAGTGCAGCTATATTTTCAACGTATTTTTGTCTTACTGAACTCAACTAGTAAAGTTTTGGATGAATTCTAAGATTGCAAATTCATTCATAGTTTTCATACCGTATGTTTAAATCCGACGATACGAAGTGTTTCGAACGCGTCGTTTGTTTTAGAACCAAGGCAGAAGCCCATGGTTAGACATCACTATCAAATAATTTAATCAATTAGTATTTGTATTAGATATAATATCCATGTATTACGATATTTTGGAAAATAATATTTTATTCAATCAATGGATCACATATTATTTCAAGATACATTAATAAATTACACAAATTTCAAATTAAACAATCTAAATTAAAAGAATGAACGAATATTGTCAAATAATAATACAGATTTCATTATATTTACAATTTAGGTTTTTTAGAATAATTAAATTTATTATATGATTAAAGTTAATGACAATGTATTATACTGCAACAAAACCATTTAATCAATTAGGACTTGGCTTGAACAGTGAATATATGCATATGCTTTCCACATGTAATTACATCATGACAAGCTTACAAAAAAGATATATATGTTTCAATAATTACCCGCATCTCCTTAGCAACCTGTTTCTCTCCGCCCATTTCAGCGTCTCCTCATAAACAACTGTGATTAAACTGCAGAAGCACACACACCACCGGAGTCACGTGGGGCGGCAAAGTCTTCTCAATAACAGTACACACGTTTTTCAAATTACAGGATATACAGTCGAGAGACGAGATATGCAGGTAGACAAAGGGACATTGTCTGAAATATTCGTCAAGGATTTGTATTTTAATGGTGTAAGAGCCTTATTTTATATCGTTATGCTGTGTAATTCCTTAGTCACAATCTAAGCCCTTATTCTAGAAGATTCAAGTTAGATCTTTAATTAGAATCAGAAAGAGATAGCGCTATATACGATAAACAGCGCATCCTTCTAAATCTATTTAAGAATGAATTCCTTAGTCACAATCTAAGCCTTATTCTAGAAGATTCAAGTTAGATCTTTAATTAAATTGAGTTAGAAGAGATAGCGCTATATACGTTATAGCGGCATCCTCTTCTAACTCTATTTAAGAAATGATCTTGCTTGAGTCTCGTTCGAGAATACAGGCCTAAGAATAGTCTCGTAACAACTTGACTAAATCAAGCACACTATCCTAGCTTTACCAGAAGTAGGTTTTTTCAAATCAATTAGAAAAAAGTTTTTCAATAAAATTTAAAGTTTGCCTAAGTATTAATTGTCCATATTGGTTTTTGTTCATAATAAGAAATGGCAACGAGACTTTAAATATCGGTAAGATTTAAAAGGCACAAAGTGCGCCATGTCAGCTAGTAAACAATATAAATAATGGTTTAATATAAGCAATTCCAATAGGAATAAGGAATTTTATAATAATTTGTAATGGAAAGTACTATTTTACTGATTTCTTTTTAATATTTCAATTTTGATATTACTAAAACTATTCATACTAACCTGATACTAGAAGCACCCGATTGTATGCATTAACTAGAACTTGAGGTATAAATTGCATTGCAGTGCCAACCATTGCCAAATACCAGCTAACATGGAGGTCTCCTATTACACCATACCTATAACAAGCAAATTAGTTAAATTATGCATAGATAGTCAGAGATGTGTAAGTGTTAATAATGAATTGGAAGTGAAAGACAGACACAGGCAGTCCTTGTTTTTTATAAATTCTATCTTCTATACTTATAAATAAAATTAGAGTGTCTGTTTGTAATATTGAAATAGTCATGTTATTTTCGTTCATTTGAATATATACATGTAGGCAGTGGCGTGCACTCTGTATATGCAAATAAGCATTACATACCCTGGGCGTCCAGACGACCCGGAAAATCGCATATATATGAAACGATTATCACTTATTCGCCTATTTTTTTCTACAGATTTGAGATCTATACACAGATACAACCATCGGCGATCTGCTATCATCAACTGGACTAAATTTTTAACATTTTGACAAAAATGTTAAAATTTATTGTTTTTGCGAAGTGTCTCACACTTTGCATACCTACTTATAATCTTTGTTCACGACACTGCATATAGGTACAGTACATACACCAAAACAACGATTGAAAAAACAATGTCTGTCTATCTGTTTGTTCCGGGTAATCTCTGAAAAGGCTGGACCGATTTGGATGGGACGGAACTTGGTAGGTAGCTTATGTAATAAGAAAATAATAGGCTACTTTTACTTTAGAACCTTTTTAAAAAAAAAAAGCAACGCAGCGCTTACGACTCAGGCGCGTAAGCTTCGCGCTACGTTTTACTGCGGAGAATTCTATACCGCGGGATAAGCAGTTATTAAGTAGTGTTTGATGTAATGTAAATGAAGATAATTGAGTTTCGGTAAATTATGAAAAAACTTACGGAGGAAAACATCGTGAGGAACTGCGCACGCTGCGAGCATTCAAAGGTTGTGCATGCTTGAAGTCGTCCAACCCGCACTGGGCTTGCGTGGACGACTAAGGATAATCACCTTATACGGCCATCGTGGGACATATATGTGCTGATGATGATATTATGAACAGTTTATGATTAGACTCACTGTCTTTTATCTAAACAAGCGGCCAGTCCTTCCAGATAATTCTAATGCATAGCAAAGGGTTGATCGAAATTCTGCTTTGCTACCGATTGTAGCTAAGATGTGAACCAGTGCACCAGCCGTCCTGGCATATTTTCGCCAGCTAAATATGCATGGATCAGAACCATGTGTAGGTATATTCGATTCACGAAAGATGGTTAGGCTACCAAGCCCTCCCCTCCTCCCCGCAACGCCTAAGCCGAGGTTCAAATCCACTCGGGACGTCCTTAGGCTCGTTGTGTAATTTTAAGGCTGAGAGCCATCTGCGCTCGCCAATTGCCCAACTGTTAAGGCCATCTGCAGCCACAGAGTAGTCAGTTGGAAAAAAAAATGCACTGAAGTAATTTTTTGAGGTGTGGTGGTGGCAAGGCTGAAATTTTTCACTGTCATTAAAATTGTTCTTCATCTTGCGCAGAAGGCCGCCATTTTGGTCATCTTCGTGAATCGTACTATACAGATATAGGTACACACTTTAAAAGATGCGTCGACTTGTTCGGACACACAAAGGATTCAATATTACCAAAAGAACAATTTTAAAAATGTGCATAGTAAGAATACCTAATATGGCGTTGGATATAGATCTCCCCCATTCGGATTATTTTTTTGTGGGTTAACTAGGTGCTATTTTATTTCTCAATTGAAGTTATTATAAAATTGACCAATATCAATAATAAACGGCGCATACCATCATTATTCCTTTTAAACTTGCAGAACCCATCAGCTGTGCAAAGAAAACCCGTCACATTTCTGTTGTTTCCCGTTAACACTGTACCAAAGACCGTCAGCGGCCATATAGAGTTGTCTCTGGACATCTTTTTAATTGCTTGCATAAGCAGCATCCGCGCCAGTTCACAGTTGCGCATCATAAGAACCTTGAAAAGTCAACTCATTTCTTGCAGCTAAGTGTTCAAAAGGCATTAATATAATCTATACACAAACAAATGAGAGTGTCTGTTAGTAATATCAAATAACCGATTTTAACTACATGCATATGAATATATAACAATATTCAAAAATTTGTTTGTAATTTCTGAAATGACTGGCGATTTTGACGGAACTTTGTTGGCATGTAGCTAATGAAATAATGAAAACATAAGCTACTTTTATTTAGTAAATACTTTTTTTTTAAATTAAAGCATGTTTCACCGCGCGCTTTTAGGTTATGTTTTATTGCAGGATAATATCTTATAATAAGCGGGTAATACGCGGGAACACTAGTTTTATTGTAACGTAATTGCTAGTTATTTATAAGGAGAGATGAATGCTCCTGTGATCGAGCATGTTTTAAATAAAGTTATTATAATATTACCTTTACAATAAGAAAGGATGGCTGTGGTTGCGCCAGTAATACTATTAACTCCAAACCTATAGCTGTTTTATTAGGGCTCTTGAGTATTCCTCACTGATTGTATATCATATGAGTGGTCATCAAAGAGCTCTGGACTGACGAAGGTGAACCAGGATATGGGCTATCTTTAAAAGGACTGGCTGATTTTTCCGGTTTTTGTACGCCTAAGAACAAAAGGAAACATGAATTATTAAATGAACCTCGATTTCGAACGGCACGCAATAAAATAACGTAGCATTCTTTTACCTGATGTATAAAATGCAGCTCAGCACCCTAAAACTAAACATTTAAAAGTTCGTTGCACTTCGCATGTATATCCCTTACATCTCTTGTCTGTTGTTTAATGTCCAATCCGGCCAAATCAGAACCGTTAGTGCAGACAGAGGGTAGAAGCTGAGCCACGCACAGTAAATATTCAGGATATCATTAAGTAGCAGATTATTCGTCACTTCCGTCGTGTTTGTCTGGTAAGATGAAACTGAATTTCGTAACAAGGGATCACCTTATAAATTTGTTAAGTTAAATATTGAAATTAGAAATATGACAGAAACTTTGATTAATATAATCAAATTAGATGCATATTTACAAATAGCCCAGCGCAAATATACAAAAATATATTTATTTATAGGAAGTAAGTGCCTATAAATAACTGTTGAGGTCGCCACTATGTGGAAAGGTGCCCAAAAGGTTGGTCACGTTGCCGCGCTGAATAGCTAGGCTAATTCTCTGTCCGCGATAAAAACCAGCCTTCGTATCGTGAGATACCTGCAAATGTTTTGGCAAATCACGATAAAGTTTAGGCCCTTGGTCCATGAGCCTAATGTTTCGATCCTATATGGTTCAAGTATGTAAGTATTCAATATTTTACATATTTGCGCCGCTTTAGGGCCTCTGCCAAGCAGCAGCAGAACAGCTGTAACGGAGCTTATTTTATTATATATTATTGAGCAGCTGTGTAGGTACGTATAGGTATTACTGCCACACAGTTCACTGCTGGTATGGGAAAGTCTCTCGACACTAGATAGATCTAAGGAGAGAGCCGTCATTAGAGCTATGTTTTACAGCAGGGGCAGTCAATGTTAGCTTGAGATTCGTATATAGAAAGTATACGAGGCAGTACGCACTCTGTGTTTGGTAGGTACTGTATGGTTCCAGAACGTAAAACAAATTAAGTTCTGGAAAATATACACGCGATTTTTGCATGCTGGTCGCGCATACTTTCTGACGCTAAATCAATGAATAGTTTAAGAAATATACCGAGGCTAGAACAGTGTTTTGCTATTGCATAGATGTAGAATGCAAACGTTTAACTAGTATTTGTAAGTATACAAGCTAATAAAGTAAGAATGTCAATAACAACAGGTAGCTAATTTAACGCTTGACGCCAATACATTTTCTATTGTGACTGCGTTTAATGGGTTATGGGAATTTCCACCGAGTGCTTGTATCTTCTCGAGTTCTATGCTCTTCTGTGTTTCGGATGAAGCAGAGTAGTAGTAAATTTACTTTCAAATTAAATAATTTTTGTTATTAGTAGCGCATATTTAATAATGATAAGTGATCCCATCGAATGACCAACTTTATGTTGCCTGCCTAAACGCGCTAGCTGTTAAGTCACTTCAATTAACACAAAGAACTGTTTCAGAATAAAATGCTACCTATATTTTCTATATAAAGTAGGTGAAGTATTTAACTAGTACTGTAGTAACACAAGATCGAAAATATCAATATGATACGAGTAATACTGGCAATATCGAACTGTCAATAGTAAGCGTTTCGTTAAGCATTCCAGCAAATATTTTGCGCCATTCTGGTGGACAGTGTCCCATAAATCTTTTTGCTACCTGAAAATTTAGGATTGGTAATCATAATATGCTGTGCCATAAGAAATAGCTCATCCTAACGCTTTGCTACTACACTCTGAATTACAGTTATTCAAGTGTTTAAATCTATGTAGGTAAGTCAGCTGCTGGACGTGCGTGTTGGTAAGGTCTCATGATATAACTAACATTTTAGAGTTTTTGGAGGTCAAAAACATACTTTAAACTTTATTATATTCTATTTGTTTGTATTTTACATTATTTGTCATGTATGTTGGTTCTTTACCTACTTCATTATTCATATGGACTAGCTTTTTCCTGTGACTCTGCTCGCGTTCAATTTGGGGAACGGTATCCCTTTAATTTAGAACTGATTCGTAGAACCTGTACTAACTTTGCGTAGTTTCAAACAATTTTCATCCCCATTTAGGGGATATTTCCAAGAAAAATTAAGGATGTATTTTTTGTGTTGGTCATATAACGTCTTTTTAGCTTCCGGTATGGAAACTGCGAATAGTCCCACATAAAATCACATCCTTTCTTCCCTTTTTTAAGGGGTAGGGCAGATAATTCTAACATATCACATCACTATCCTACGCTAGCTGATTGAAATGCGTTACATTCATATATACAGCCTTGAACTGACGGCGTGCCAGCTTCATCCATTGTTCGTGTTATACCATCCATGGTCGACCACCGGAGTCTTGCAGTATGTACAGAGATAATACGCGATTGTGCAAGTCCAATACACGCTCAGCTACTGCCTCTGACATTGTAACGTAACGTTTGTAGCAAGCCTGAAAATATATAACTGATGGTCTAAGTATGCGTTACCTACATTTCTATAAAAAATATAAATAGAGATAATCTTTTTCACAATGATTATAACCTACGATGATCATCATCTTAAACATGTAATAACAGTATCGATATATGGGGTTATGGACTAAGCTTCAGCATGCAACGAATGCAAAGATAGAGTGATTAAGACCAAACTACAATTGGCTTTTATAAGTCCAATATAGTTTTAGTATCGCTGAGTTAAAGCAGAAATTATATCACAAGTTGGCATTTATGACATTAACATTTTTACTGAACTCTGACCTGCAAAGATGTCAGATTTTCAGTATTGCTATATTGTCAACGTGTTGCACATAGCAACAAACTATTCTTGAGTAAAGCAGCCGCACCAAGAGTCGCCGTCAGAACTGGCAGGTCCGCGTGGTCGAGGGCTTCTTGAGCTAACATGTGGAGATGTTCTGGTGAGAAAACAAAGTAGGTAACATAATAAAATATATATCTCTGTAATTTAAAAAACGAACCATACTAACAAAACACTAGGCCTCATCACACGATGTTTAGCGTACCTATCTGGATCATTACTTTGATCACTACTGGATCTGCAGTGAGTTTTAGTGGATAGTCAGTGACTTTTTTGTTTTTATAGGATACACCATGGAAAGTGTGTCAATTTTAAAGTTTGTGGTTATGTCCATTTAATGATAACACACCATTCAGTATATATAATTGTATGAGTATGAATGTATAATGTTGTATTATTATTTGTTTTCCGTGCACCTACTCACACGGATTCGTCAGCATCAGGGTTCGATTAGAAGGGTCAGGCAATAAGTTATTTTGGAAAAGGTAGCACAGCGCTAATGTTTCGTGTTATTGGTGTTACATAATAGTACCTAAAGAAAGAATCAATAATATCGAATATTTATTGTTAAATGATACGCCGAAACCGTAAAAATACATTAGGTACCTCTCTATTCAACCTATTGCAGTCCACTGCTGGACATCTCTCCCCATTAACAACAAATAAATTCGTTGTTAAATTATGACCTATTTTTACATACGTATTTGTCGTTTCATTAATTTATTAAAGTTGTGCAGTTATTATAAATTTATTAATCGTGCTTTTACATTCAATAATACTATAGTATACAGACCTAATAGTGAATCGCTAGATTAATGGCTAGCTGAACAAATTTGTCTGGATCTGATGTTTTCGCCACGCCACCGTCACCTTTTCGTCTTCTTCCATTGTAACGAACATACCCGAACCTTGCCTTAGATAAAAAAATACAAAACAAAATCTGAAATAACAGTTTATAATGTTCCTACTACCCCTATGCCATTATATTTGATGTGCATGAAATCTTAGCACTTGAAAAGTGCTAAGATTTCATGCAGAACGAGAATAATCTCCTAAAAACCTACACGTACATAATTAATTACAATTGCCACAATAAGAATATATTTATATTAAAGAGTTATTGGGTCCGAGATATCTGGCGCCAAATGGAGAAAAATACAGAACGGACTGCGATATTTTGAAGATAGAGATCATTATAATAAATAAATATTCACAGACATTCACACAGCGCCCATCTAGTACCAAGTTCAGCGTGAAGCCTGTATAATGGGTACTAAACAACGGATAAACATACTTATATAGGTACTTTTTTTTGTAAATACATACATATTATACATAGAAAACACCCAGACCATTACACACAGACATGTTAATGCACACAAATGTTTGTACTGCCCGAGGATCGAATTTTGTATTGGTGTAGCAGCCGACGTCTCAATCGCTACACCAAATGGGTCTGTAATGTAACCTGTGTTCATTGAAAGATCTAAGGACAAATCCTGACATATGGTAACCCTTTTTTTTAGGAGAATCCTTCAATGGATACCTACTGGCCGCACTGGGGAGAGACCGCACAGTTATGTCGGACTCCTACCGACTAAACTCTCCTATTGTCAATGCGCCTCGTCCTTATAGCTGACTGTGGGTTCACGCTGAGCGCAATCAACTGTCCAGTCAGTTGAAGATGTTCGCGCGGTTGACATTGGCACACTCATTGGCGGAATCACCTCAGTTGGATGGGAATTCCAGAAACCCTTGGCCCGATGGCACCTTAGATAATCGATCGAGAACGTGTCCAGACAGCTTGAAATCGCACTTTCGCCAGTCTCTCAATCTCGTGAACGGAAGTGATTTTGATAAATTTTTGCATATCAACGTGCGTCACATAAATTTGTGACAAGCATGGAGCTAAAAGTTTAGTGGTACGTACAGCGGTTTGGCAGAAAAATGCAAAAATCTGTGTCCAGCCAGCTTGATTTTACATATAAAACTTCGGCTGGCACCTCATGAATCACAATAACGGGAGCGTTTTCGAATATTTCCTTAACTAAGATTTAGTGACGCTAATAACGTTTGATTCACGGCGTTACATATAATGGTTTACGAGAAATCGATCAAAAACTTAATGTGCGGAAACTCCAAATTCAAGCTGGCTGGACACACGTATCTCGACAGCGTCCACGTAACGGAAAGCGAAGCGTAGGCCGACCCCTAACTAGATGAACGGATGATCTGGTTAAGGTGCGGGTAGCAGATGGATGTCAACTGCAAGGGATCGGTCCGCGTGGAAATCATTAGGGAGGCCTTCGTTCAGCAGTGGACATAATTAGGCTGTAATGATGATGATGATTGTTTATTGTTTGAGGCAGCAACCGAGGGGTTTTTTATAAATCAAAAACACTGTAGATTTTTCATTACGATAAAAATGTTCCGGTTCTGTAGCGTCATAAATTCTGAGATAAGGGTGATTGGCCGTCACATAAATGCTCTATCGACCTACAAAATTTCATCCTGATTGGAAGATTTGTCCAGACAGCCTGAGCTACATCCGTCCCCACCTTCGCATGGGCTTGTGTAGTGTGTGATAGCGGACGCCTCTCAGACCGTTATCCACAGCCCTCGCTACGGTAACCCTAGTTGTAAACTACTACCTACATTGCACCAAATGCAGCCTACACCTTGATTTCTCCTAACTTAAGATAGTTCCATGACTACCTAGTAGCTTCAAGTACGGAAAAACACGGAATAATATTATCAGCCAACCATCTGACGACTGACCATGCGATAGTGCGCATCAACTACCAATATCGTTCTGGCGTTATTAATATTAGTACCTATGTATTAAATTATTATTAAATGTGTTATAGCATTTTCTTCTAGAAAACAAAATTTTAATTTGATACCTTTTAAAGGTAGTTGATAATCATCTAATTTATAGTTTATACCTACTCCAGTAGAAACTTAATTTATTTGCTTTCATATAAATAATTTAATTATGTGTAATTAAATATTTGTCGCTAATATTTAATGTCAGTGTTTTTATTTATTAATAACTGTAGTAAGTATATATGGAGCTATTTTAATATATATGTATGTATATGTATATATATTCTATTGTATTATGTATATATTATAACTATAAGTAATTATATTATACATATACATATTATAAGTTTATATGTATTTATTTATACGTACAATATAGATATTGTAACTTTGCACAATCTTCCCTTTCTTGTATTTTTTTTCTGTGCCTGTGAGGTTGTCTGGAAGAAATCGCTTGTAGCGATAAGACCGCCTAAATTGCAATATGTTTTGTTTATTACTGAAAAATTCTGTAAATGTGTGTGTGCAATAAAATATCTATCTATACTTACTTGAAAGCGATCGAGAACTCTTCTTCCAGCCAAAGGACTATCTTTACAGCTGCAACGAAGCATTCCTCGGAAAATCCAGTCTACCACCAACAACTCCAGGACAGATGGTTTCAGACAAAACAGTCTGGTTTTGCTATTGATAAATAATTGCCATTTTTTATTCGTTAAAATTCAGTTGAAATTACGTCTTAAAATATTCTTTCTAAATAAGACAGCCACTATTTTTATGCAGTTTATGTTTTAAATGTAAAGTTTTAGGGCATAGATAATATAAATTTTACAAATTTAAAACTTCAATCAATATTATTAAACATGGATTTCATTACGTAGGTACTAGGTAAAACCAATGATGTAAAAAAGATTCGTGATATGCGCAGTGACAGCACACATACACATATTTCGAATTTCGAATACATTTACCTAAACAAAAGAGTACAAACTGTACTCTTCGGCGGTTCGTTTTTGAAACACGGATGGCTTTGAACTTCATATAAACAGAAATCATTGGATTAAACTACTAACTAATAAACCTAATAACTAACTGCGTTCGGATACGTGAAGGGTCGATTCCCGAGTGGAAACTGCACTTTGTTCGTTTATTCTAGTTTGTTTAGGACATCGCAGGCTGAATCGTCTAATTATCCGATAGAAAGGTGATTCCGTGCTTCGGAGGGCACGGTAAGCCGTCGGTCCCAGTGTGGTGAGTTAAGTCCTATTCTCCCCATTTCTATGCTGTCCTAGGTCGTGATCTGCAGTGCGCCTTAATAGGCCGATAAACAAAATAAAGAATTATGAATGCATACTAATATTATGAGAGCGTCGGTGCTCAATGGTGTGAACTGTCGCCTTCCTACCGGGAGGGCTGTTTCAAATCCGACACGTACCAATGTTTCGAATTTTCGAAAATATATGTACGTTATCGACGCTCTTACGGTGAGGAAAACATCGTGAGGAAACCTTCATGTACGCCTGCGAAGAGATTCCAAGTTATGTGTGAAGTCGTCCAATCCGCACTCGGCCGCGTGGACGACTAAGGCCTAATCACCCTATACGGGTAGGCTCGTGCCCCTCGGTGGGGACGTTTAATGAGCTGATGATGATGATTATAAATGTGAAAGTAACTCTGCCTGTCTGTTAGTTAAGCTTTCACGGCTTAGCGGCTGAAAGGATTTTATAGAATTTTGGAATAGTGATAGTGGTAATCTGGAATAGGTCATGGGCTACTATTTGTCCAATTCAAAACATTTTTTTACGAAACCCTCATAAGATGGGGAAATTATTTATAAGGACTTTCCCAGTTTGCAAAGTTGGCAACCAAAACATGATGGAAGACGTGAGATTTCGTCTAAAATCAGATCTTGCATCTCTTCTTTCGGAACACGACCCCCAAAGCCTTAAAAATTGCAGTTTTCAAAGCAGTAGCTAAAAATTGAGATGTGGACTATTTGTGACAAAAAATATGGCATCATTTTTTTTCAGAAATTGATCCCCAAGGACATAAAAGCGGGGAGCCATTTTATATGGGATTTCTGCAGGATTTTAAGGTACAAAGCTTGAAGTTGTATGCGGTCTGTTTGTCAAAAACCAAAAATTTGCATTTTTTACCAAGGTGGGGTACACTTTATACGGTTATTTTGCAGTTTTCTAATCATTACTGGAACCCATACTGTAATTACATAATTGTTAAAAACAATGTAATTTGGATTCAAGCCATATCCCCAGCCTATTATATCCTATCAAACATAAACAAACTGGTTAATCGGTTACTGTAGCACCAAACCATTTTAGGGCAAAGTTAAATAAATGTTCTTAGTACTACCTGATAATACTCCAAGTCTCTTTGCAACAATATAGGAATGCGATCCATAATATTCCCATCTTCTATCACCTCCATTTTGATAAGGTTATAAATTAAAAACAAAAAAATAACAAAACCTATTTACTTAAGCAATAAATAAAATAATATAATAACTCAAAGTAAACTATGTGCACATTTGCCAAATTCAACTTTTTGTTTCACTAATTTAGATATTTCATCTTGTAATAATTGATGCAATGTTACACCATCATGTTTATAGATCCAATAGCCGCCATTTTTCAATACCAAGTCATATCTTTTTGGCCCTGACAGTGGTGAGCTAAGCCAAATCTGTTTATTTGGTGTTTGTCTATTTATAACATAAGTCCCATATTTTGCACCCAGTGCAATGGTTAAGACTCCATCCTGGAAATAAAAAGTAATATCCACATGATAATTTTAACATATCAAGTAAGAATATCTCTCTATGGCTATGCTGTGAGAGAAGGCTTTGTCCCTGCAGTGGCATGTTGTAGGTTGATGATGATGATATGAACAAGTAGATTGTCAACTTGCTAAAGAACACTGTAGGTACCCACAAACAATAAATCTATTACATATTATATTTTTTTATTATTACATAAAATTGGTGTGTCTGTTTGTAATATTGAAATAACTTTTTTATCTTCATGCATTTGAAGATAAAACTCGGCTGGACTGATTTGGATAAACATTTTCTTTGCAGGTCGCTTATAAGCTATGCTATTAAATGTGACTCAACGAAGCAACTCAAGTTACCTAACACCCGGGATAAACACAGGCTATGTTTATCAGTGGCAGGGCCGGATCTAGGGGGGGGCAGACGGGGGCACGTGCCCCGGGCGGCACGGTCAGGGGGCGGCAAACCGACTAATGGACCACTCATCATTTACCTTACTTGCCCGCGGAATAAATAATAGTTCAAGTGCATGGCCATAGAAATACGACTGATAACCGGAGCGCGGAGTAAGGCATGTTACTGAACCATTACATTTTTTTGCATAGTTCTAAATAGGTGCCCGCAGATCACGGTCAGCAGGCGGGTGCAGCTGCGATCTGAGGAATGACGCTGTATACGAAAACTCTCTCGTCGATCTCTATACAGGGCAGCAGTGTATTATTTCAAAGTTACGTAGTTATTTCTCTATGTTAATTGATGCCAACTTAGCTGCTTTAAAGCTATATCATTTTCATGATGGACAGCTACAATTGAAAAAAAAAAATAAACAATTAAGCTCCTTTTACTTGCATCAAGCGACCACGTTTTTTAAGAAAATATACAAAATAAATTGGAAATAAAACGCCTTTTTCATCCAGTGTGACTTCGAAAAAGCTGAGGCGAGTAGTCTTATTTCATTATAGAACTTAATTGATTAATATCAATACCAATAATTGATAAATTGTAACTTTTTAATGACATTGCTTTTTGCCGAGGTTAGGATGGTTATGAAACAGCTTAAGCGTTATTAGACCCCCGCTACGACTGATATACCGCAGAGCTTTTGAAAGTAGGGGGCACGCCAGTGCTTAAGACCCTTCAGAAGCTTTTTAATTCCGGAATCGGTGATGGTGCGACACCAAAGGTGAGGAGCAATGGCGTGGTGGTGTTCTTCTTCAAGAAAGGTGATTAAACCTTTTCCCTCTCTATTCAACCTATCGCAGTCCACTGTTGGACATTGGTCTCATTTTGCGCCAGATATTCCGGTCCTCCGTTTTTCTCATCCAGACTCCACCAGCGACTTTTCGCAAGTTGTCGGTCCATCGGGCCGGAGGGCGTCCTACGTTACGCTTGCCAAGACGCGGTCTCCGCTCCAGAACTCGTCTGCTCCAACGGCCATCGGTTCTGCGACATCATTACCCACTGCCACTTCAGTTCGCTAATCTGGCGAACTATGCCGGTAATTTTAGTTCTTTTGCGGATAACATCATTTCTGATTTTATGTATAAGAGTCTCCCAACATAGCACGCTCCATCGCTCGTTGAGTAACTTTGAATTTCTGAACCAATCCGCAGTCAGTGTCCATGTCTCATCTGCGTATGTTGGTATGGGTAGGACGTATTTCTCAAAGACTTTTGTCCTTAAGCGTTGCGGAATCGTCGACGTGAAGATCTGATGTAACTTGCCTGATGCCGCCCAGCCCAAATGAATCCTCCTACTAGCTTCCCTTCCGAAATTGTGCCGGTCAAGTTTTAGCCCAAGTAAACTTATTCTTGGACAATCTGGAGAAGGACGCCACCGACGCTTATCAGAAACGCTACCGGTCTATAATTCTTCAAGAGAGCTTTATCACCCTTCTTAAGAACGCTTGTGGACCACGCTTCCAGTGTAGTTCCCAGGTAGATGACGGCATTAAAAGAGCTCACCTAATGTCCTAAGGATGGGTTGTCCACCGGTGTTTAGGAGTTCTGTCGTAATACCGTCATCCCACGGGGCCCTTTCATTTCTCAGTTGCTTCAGTGCTGCACTAATTTCGCTAACGTCAACATCCGGCATATCCTACGTACAATGGTGCCTTAGTAGGGCACGTAGATCTTCGCTGTCTTCGGTCTGTACTGATGAGCGCTCGACAAATCCATAGAATTTCTCAACCTCTTCCAGGATCTGTTGGCGTAATGTGAGTAGTTGGCCATCTGCTATATTAAGCTTCACCAGAATGCTCCTCCAAGTGGTTTTTGGAAAACTTTGGGCCCCCTGTTCTCCTTAATAAGGTCCTTAATTAACCTTGTATTGAAATAGTAGAATTCTCTGCGAACGAGTTTTCGTATCCGCTTGGAGAGAGCCTAATATTCCGGGTATGATAAGTTAAAGTCAAAATTCATTTATTTAAATTAGGCTTACAAAAAGCACTTATGAACGACAAAAATATACAAAAATTACATTACAAAAAAACAAATTTATTTCTTTGAACTGTTCTTTAAGAGAGTCACGTGGTCTAAGGTTGTAGATAAAAGCTCTTTTTGTAGCACAAATATTGTATCAATGTCGGCAGCCGTACCCCACAACGGTAGACCATACGACATTACATTATAAAAATGACTAAAATAAACTAATCTTGCCGTTTTTACATCTGTTACGAGTTATCTTAGATATTAAAAGCTTATTGAAGAATTAACGACCCATTACGATATTGTGCCACATCTTCAAGTTATTCTCCAGAGTCATTATGATCCGTCTCGCGCATATGTTTGACGATTTCCAGCCCTCCGAACAAGCCGGGTTCCTCAAAGGCTTCAGCACCATAGACTACATATTACATACGCTGTGGCAGGTTATACAGAAGAGCGGAGAGTATAACTGACCATTATGTTTGGCGTTTGTGGACTATGAGAAAGCCTTCGATTCGATCGAGACTTGGGCTGTGTTTCATTCCCTCCAACGGTGCCTGACTTGACTACTGCTATATCGAATTGTTGAGATGTTTGTACGAGAGCGCTACTATGTCAGGCCGAGTACATGAAGAGCTTACCATTGGCTTATCATTGGCACCGAGGAGTAAGGAGATGTAATATCTCTGAAACTGATCACAGCTGCGTAAAAAGTTGCAGCTTTGTCCAAATGTCAATCAATTTGAGGACCTATTATATAAATTAGTGAAATAATATAGGATGATAAAGGTAAAAATAAATAAAAGAGGGCGGGGGCGGCATTTCTAAATTTTTGCCCCACCCAAAAAAAATTGAAGATCCGGCACTGATCAGTGGGACACTATCTTATACCACTGGGCACAGCTAGTGAAAATCCACTGCTGAACGAAGGCCTCCCCTAATGATTTTCACGCGGACCGATCCCTTGCAGTTGACATCCATCTGCTACCTGCCACCTTAACCAGATCATCAGACCATCTGGTTGGGGGTCGGCCTACGCTTCGTTCGTGAAAATTATAGTTTTTGATAAGTACAGATTTTACATTCTAATAATAGCCTTAACAGAATAGATAATAGAGGCATTAGTATACTAGGTAGGCTAGGCTCATAGTATATTATCACTTACACTATATGTACATCTGCCCCTTTCAAATTCGGAGATTTCTTCTATTATTTCCTCAAAGTAATCGCACAGTGACTCCAAGGTTTCATTACAGATATCTTCAAAAACTGCTTGGTCTACTTGTTAACTGATTTGAACTATCCTCAGAGTATTGGCGGATTGTCGTGTAATTAAACTTGCAACACAACCGTGGTTACATGAATAACGCCTTGTAAGAACACGGACAAAACTATTGATTTGTATTCGTGCCAGCCAACGGCTGGTACGTAGAAAATTTCTTAACATTTTGTGAACTTGTTTTCAGTTTCAAAACAATAAAGACGATTTACAAATGTGACAATGACAACCAAAACTTCCAAAAAACAGCTGATAGTTTTTTTTTTCGTTTCGTTCCATTACCTAGAGTCTGATACTATACAGTCTAATCGTAAATATATTATTTTTATTCGATATTTACAGTAGAGAACAAGATTCATACTTTATTTTGTTGTTTTGTTAACAAATAATGTTATTTGTTTTAAGTAATATAATCAATTTTTTTATGTTTAATGTACAGGACGTTCAGGACGCTCACCTGATGGTAAGGATACGCCTGACCATGACAGAGCGACATTGAAGAAGGCCAACAACTGATGAATAGTAATTATTCTCCATCAATGCCATTGCGCCCGACATCAGATGTTAGGTCTCTTATACCTGTTAATTTCACTAGCTACAGTCCCCTTCTCCCGAAACACAAAAGTGCAAACACTCCTGTTTCCCGGGACGATATCTGGAACTGCGGTGGTACCTTCCTAGATGACTTAGTCAAAGAGTATATAAAACTTAATATCGAGTCTACCATTTAGTACCACCCACCTAAAATTACCTGAAACGTAGTGGATTACAAAGTGACGTCATATATATATGATATCATAAATTTTGAGGGTTAATGTTGTAGTAATAAGTGAATAAAAATAATTAATAACAGCATTTTCGAATAAAAATTCAAGTTGGGTTTGTCAAAGCAATCTCCAGAATTCTTCTCATGTTTCGTAGCTCTAAATTATTTTCGTGGGAAGTGTATGTCAAAATGCAGTAACTTTGGTCCAAATATTGAGTTGCACTGGGTATAATTTAAATGCCATGACATGAGTCACGTTAACTGACACAAAATAAACTACAAGATTAATACAATATTTTATATTGTTTACATTAGGTATGTAATTACTTCTTCTTTTTCTTCTTTCCTTTCATCTTGTGTTTCAGTTTTTGTTTGATCTTCTCCTTTCTTAGACGCTCTTTCACTATTTGCTGCTTGTTCTTAAACTCTCCAGAGGATCCTTCTGTTTTCTTCGCCACTCGTTCATTATGCTTCACCCAGTGGGGGGCCGGAACTCCGAAACTAAAGAAAGCAAGTTTTTAACTTAAATAAAATAAGTCAGTAAATGAAATCAAAATTAGAAAGAAAAAACATTTGAGACGTGTTTTAAGACAATGAGATTTTCTAGGTGTTTTTTTAAAAATGCCACAATTTTGTAATTTCTGTTATATGACTTAATACATTCGCACAGAGATACATGTTATACACAAAACATTGACTTGCAGTCCTTTAGTCTATCGTAAACAAATAATTTGCAAAATTCAATGTTCGCCAAAATATCTGGAACGATATGTGTTTTGTGGCAATTTTATTATTTTATTCTGCCAAATTAGCGCCTATTATTAGGTATACACGACAAAAAACGCTATATTTGTTTACATCAGTCACATTGTTATTTGTTATATTGTGTTTTTGACCATGAGGCGATGATTATCGAATCCTTCTTGTATATAATTTCATAAAATGATATCAAAGATATAAAGATACAATACCTGGTCTCCTGACATTGTGGTCTTTAGATGGTTCATCGTCATCGTCATCATCGGGCTGAGCGTTACGTTTACGCCAGTCATCGTAACGACCGCTGCGGAAAGAAGCTGGCACCCGACCACCACTTTCAGTGCGTATCATTTTGCGACCGCCATCCTGGAAACGAGTATTAGAAACTAAGTATAGAAGTAGTTTTGGAGGCCAAAGTTGGTCTTTAGCAACCTCACTCGGAATCTGTAGATGATCTTGACTATTGCCCTCCGATCTAGATCCCCTCACATAGCAATGTTTTGTCGAATTTTCGAATTTACATGTACGTTTATCCGATGCTCTTGCAGTGAAGAAAAACATCGTGAGGAAACCTGCGCACGCCTACGAAGAAAGTCCCCCCCGAAGGGCGCAAGCCTACCCTATACTGGTAAGGCTCGCGCCCTTCGGGGCGGACGTATAGCGAGCTGCTGATGATGTTCCCGGTTTATCAAAGTCCTAGGTGATAAGCTTTTATTTTATTTTACAGAGTGTATGGGATGGTCAGGATGTTCACCTGATGGTAAGTGATACGCCCGACCATGACAGAGTGGCATTGAAGGAAAATTAACAACTGATTGAAAGTTATTATTCTCCATCAATGCCACAGTGCGCCCATTACCCGAGACTGCGTCGCGTGAGCTGCGTGCTTTTAGGTTATATTTTACTGCGAGAGAATATAATCTTATAATAGCGGCTAACACCGCGGGTAACAGCTAGTTAGTATCTATTAACCGTCCAATGGTGCTTTACTTTCACAAAGTCACATACCGGATCGACATGCACCATCTTCTTACGTTTCCTATCCCATCGGAGTTGGTTTTTGCGCGCTCTGGCGAGGTCACCGCTGTCTGCACCCATATCGAGTTCTGCAGAAGACGCTCCAGCGTTGAAATTGACTGCCATTCTGCGGATAGGCGGGACTCAATTACAATGGTGATCATGATATGACAGTATTACCAGTAGCGTGCACTCTATATATGCAAATAGAAAGTGAACACCCTGTGCGTCCAGACGACCCGGAAAATCGCATATTAAATGATTTCCGCTTACTCTACAGATTTGAAACCATAGATAATTTGCTGTCATCATCAGCACTTAATTTGACAAAAATGTAAATCATTTATTGTTTTTGTAGTTAGTGTCACTCACTTTACATACAACTCACACTCATAATAACTGTCATGCCACAAAATATTACCTACCTTTACGATTCATGAGGTGTGCCATAAATTCTTCGGCCATGCAAAGTAGGACACATTATTCCTATTATTATTAAAGGAACGATTCAAACTAAACCAGATGAATGGTGCATAGTAATATGCAGAAGTTATCCGTCTCACTTACATTCACTGGCATGACATACTTATAGTCACTTACATGGCTGACTAGCATGCCATGGCGTTGATCAATACCGGCAGTGAATTGCCGATTACTCAATAGCATTTCGTCTAAAATTCGCTTTCAGACCTTGTTCTTTTCTGTGAGACATAAGGTTTGTACCTGCAGTAATACCCGTACACAAACCTCTCTCCTTGACATGCCATTTATGCGTTGATATATACTTAATGTTGATTAATAGAGCTTAGTAAAAAAAGCCATGAGCCACCTGAATCGGCGTGAATCTACGCATTGCATTGTTTCGCTGAGTGAATTTTCGAAAATTTTTAAGGTTGGCAACGCATTTATCGCTGATTTGAAGTATCGAGTGGCCATAGCTGGGTGAACCGTCTACTCATCATCATTACAGCCTATTTATGTCCACTGCTGAACGAAGGCCTCCCCTAATGATTTCCACGCGGACCGATCCCTTGCAGTTGACATCCATCTGCTACCCGCCACCTTAACCAGATCATCCGTCCATCCGGTTAGGGGTCGGCCTACGCTTCGCTTTCCGTTACGTGGACGCCACTCGAGAACCTTTCCGCCCCCTCGGCCATCGGTTCTACGCACTATGTGCCCTGCCCGCTGCCACTTCAACTTGCTAATCCTCTGGGCTATGTTGGTCACCCTAGTTCTCCTACGGATATACCGTCGATATAACGATACAACCGTCTACTCGCTTTATAATATATATCTATGTATTCACGTATTTGCTGGCTAATCTAACTTAGCCAACACTTATTTAGCGAAATAAGATTAAATAAATTTCAAATTTGCAGTGCATACTTTAACTTTGAGTAAAATCCATTTATTCAATTTAGGCTTACAAGAAGTGTGGCCTGTATATTTCTTTGTTTTTATAATTAGAACTGTATCTATTTTGGATATATCGCTCAGAAAACTTCCAAAACAAGCAATATTGCTTAACGAAATTCATCTCAATTGTATTGAGTAGATTCAGAAAAAGCACAGCTCAGTTAAATGGCAATATCACGCTGTACAACATTAAGCTTACGAGGTGGAAAATTTTAATGCATAAATATATGCTTACCCTGCTTCCGTATGCTGGTCCGTTGCGAAATGAGGAATATAATTTTCATCGCGAATGGCTTCCTTTTTCTTGTTTTTCTTTGTTTGATTGTTGTTATCTTCAAAAGTATCTAACTTTCCCTCAGTCTGAAAAAAAAAGAACAGATTTTAACTAATTAAAGTTCTTTTTCTAATAATACTGTCAGTATAATATTTATAAAATACAAACATAAATAAAATTATTAATCAGCCTTTAAATAAATGAATCTCCATTGACATTCACATGAAGCCCCAATTTATAATTTTTCACAGCATAATAACAATATTCATATATACATACTTTCTTGTTAATACGTAAATATTATACATAGAAACATCCAGGCAAATACCAACAGACATGTTCATAAAAACATTGTTTGCACTGCACAGGGATCGAACCAGAAACCCTTTGTGTAGTAATTAACTAAACTGAGGGGCACAAGCCTTCTCTAAGATTGGTCTAACAAATTTTCATTATTTATTACGTTTACATTAAATCTGCCAGAATTTCTGACCTTATAAATATTATAACTGCAGGGGTTGAAAGGTTTATGTATAGAATAAAACAAATTATACCTGCAGCTTCTTCATTTCTCGAGTCTTTTGTATAACTTTTTTATGAGTTTGTTTCATAGCTTTCATTGCCAAATACATAGGGGAATCATTTTTGCCGCCTAGTTCTAAAATCGTCTGAAATAAAAAAAATATATATTACGTTTTGAATAATTAAGAATGTGTACAAATGAAATAGTGTATTTGCTTACAAGCATACTAATACTTGCATCGGTAAACAATGTATCACGTTAATTATTCATTCGCAATTTCTTAGTAGGTACAGTTTACTTGACTTCTATCAAATATTCGCTTAACTAGTAAAACTATTCAAACTATTGCAGTAGGTTAGATGCTTTCAATTTATGTTTTGTTTTGCTTAATAATATTGGAAGATCATAATTATGAATAATTATATTGCCTTGTTAAAAGTGGAGTGAGGTTTCGAAGTAATAAATACATTACTTTAACAAATGTAACTGGGAAATAAATGCCTTTGACAAATATTGATCCAAAAAAATATTTTATGACTAGTACAGTAACTTACTCCCTTAGGTGTGTAATTTTTTATCTGCTCGGCTAGGTCGTTCGCATTGTTTATGGCATCGTCCAACAAAAATGGATGTGTATGAACTGGGATGGTAGTGATCTTTGCACGCTTGTTAGCCTCCGCAGATGCGGGCTCCCTCCATTTTATATACTGTTGCCATCCACGAGATGAAGTGCGCACAGCTTCTTCCTAAAAACCTCAATGAATTAAGGCATTTTTTTTATGTGATAGGTGAACAGGACGATCCGGATCCGGATCACCTTATGGTAAGTAATACGCCTGACCATGACAGAGCGGCATTGAAGGAGACCAACAACTGATAGACAGTTATACTCCTTCATCAATGCGCCTGTCACCCGAGACAACAGATGTCAGGTTTCTCATACCTCGGTAATTTTACTAGCTACAGCGCCCTCATCCCAAAACACAAAAGTGCATAACACTCCTGTTTCACGGGACGATATCTGGCACTGCGGTGAAACCTACCTAGACTACCACACCTAGTTATGTAATTGCGTTGCACATACCGAATAAAGCTGAGAAAAATGAGTAACAGATATTACTAAGAAAATATTAACATTAGTTAATCCAAAGACTCATGCCAATAAAATATGCATTTTGAATTCGCAGTAATGATCGTTATGGATGATTGCTATATTTATAGGTTTTAATTATAACGCATAGTATATTACAGGTGCTCACATATAATTAAGATAATAGGTTACCCTTTAATTAAGCAAATCTTTTTAACCTTTAATTAAGCAGCAAAATGCGATAAGATCATTGAACAAACATATTTTAATATTAGAACTTCTGATATATTTTGTTACGGTGGAACATGATTAGGGCTATACCTAGAAACAGATAAACATATGTACAAGGCATTACAAACTTCACTTTTTTGAATAAATTACCTCTATTCTCAGTTCCCTTCAAAAATGCGTTCGATAGTTCAAATGAAAAAAAAAACTTACAATTTCAGAGTGATCTTTCTCCCATGCCATGACGTCCTGATGTCTCAGTTCTAGCGCACCCGTTGGCATCGCACCCCAAACACCGGATGGACACGATATACCTTTTTCTTTTACCTACAAGATACATTTCAAAGGATTAGTAACGCGCCTACATAAATATATTTTTCTTTATAAAAGCAACATGGGAACATAAGGTATCGAGTATTAGATAAACAATAAACTGACTAAATGCAAAATCACGAAGAAATACCAACCGAGCCGCTTGACATACTCTGAGTTTTTTTTTTTGTTTATTTATTGGACCACAAACAAGTTTGCAATACAGTTGCGATATCACTTACAAAATAAAATGAATTAAATTATTACAAACTCAGCATCGTTGGACACATATAAAGTACAAGGATATGGAAAATTGTGTGATTCCAAGTTTTGAGTGTACACAAGAGTAAAAGGAAAATAATAACCATTTAAATGATAAAATAACAATATAAATGCACTGTATGGGGGAGGGTGCGTGTGCGCATTCATGGGTGTACTAGTAGGTATAAATATTAGAAAGTAAATATATGTACATATAGACATATAATAAAAATTTCATAAATATTCATATATATAAATATATAAAATAAAAATAAAAATGTGTGTGATAAATGCAAATATAATTCATAATAATAAATACTCAAAAGTAGTTTTATTTTCGTTTTATTTCATTACTATAGATATAGAGTTATTGTATATTTACAACATAAAATTTTGACCTTAAGGCGTCATTAAAAGGGTAAAAAATTAAAAGTACGAGTATACTACTGTCACTATGACATGTAGCAAACGACGTGATATTGATTAAAAATTCTGCCCTACAGAATTCAATTCAGAATTCATTCGGTCAATAATTGGGTGTGATTGATTGATTAGCATTACAGAACCGAGTAGCTAACATACTGACTGGCGATATTTATTGAGCTGTAGGTAGACTTTACAACTGTATTTATAAACATAGGATAAGACAATGGTCAGATTGAATTATTTGTAAAGCGCTTACTCTTGAACAAAGACTATACTGAATGAAGAGACGTGATTTGGATGGATCAATTGAAGGATATTAATTAAATTGTATTATATTTGCGGACACCCTTACTTTTATTGCCATTTGCTTTAAAATGCCTAAAACAGGCCCAACAACTGGGGAAGATTTACATCCAATAGTGGACATCGTCAGATTGGAGATATATAAAAGAGAAAAATCTAAAACTGGACAAGACAACATAAAATTTAATGACCATTATTTTATCATCATCCTTGTGGCGTGTTTAAATATTACTTGGGGTGGGTTTTTAGGATTATTTTAAAAACATCAATATTGTCAGCTGCTGGTGGACTATATAAGTTAAAGGGAGAAAATGTAAAAAATACTTATTAACTGTGAATATTTACTAATCTATCTGTATTAAAAATATTAAGATTTACTGTATTTTCTGTTAAAATTATACCTGTGAAGGCTTGATTAGTTCAGCTCCAAGAAAAAGATGCAGGTCCAGAAGATGTGCCACATCATCAGCTGCGACAAGCGAAAATGCTCTTCCAGCACGACCAGCACGCGCACTACGACCTAGGTTTTAGAAAAATATTAAATGCTAGCTCCGCTGTAGCATTGTTATAGTTGATAGATGAGAATCAAACCAAAGAATAAATATTTATTTAGATTGTATAATAGTTAGAATCAAATGCATTAAAAAAACAAATAATATATTGTATTTCATGATGCAATATTGTTTTTTGATGTTTCTGGCAGATGATACAGTCACTGGTACACAAAATTGAATTTTTTTTAACTTAGTTGGTGTAGAACTATTGAAGTTTTTGAAGTGTACAAAAAATAATTTATCATTTTTATGTAATCCATGACAAGCCATGGTGTAAATGGTTGAGATGTCGGTTGAACAAGGGTTCCAAAATTTTTTGTGTACCAAAATGTCTGTTTGCATTGGTCTGGGTGTTTTCTATGTACATATAATATGTATAAATTTACAAAAAAAATTAATGTATGTTTATCCGCAACATACTTATTATTTTAAGGAATAACATGTAACAATTTTTATTGCACCAAATAAATATTTTTCTTTCTTTCTACTTATAATACAAGTTTCATGCTTAGTGCTAGATGGCACTGTGTGAATGTCAGTGGAAATTTATGTATTTATCATAATGTAAAAAATACTTACCCACTCTATGTACAAAGAGCTTAGGCTTTGCTGGGAAATTGTAATTGATAACTGTATCTAGTGCTGGCAAATCTAAACCTCTTGCAGCTACATCAGTTACTAGTAGCACAGAGCATTTATTGTTTGTGAAGCGCCCAAGAGCTATCTTTCGAGCTGATGGATCAAGTCCTGAGTATGCATATGTTGAAGATATGCCTGCTTGTTGAAGGATCTACAAAGACAATTTTAAATAAAATAAATCTTAAATACTCTAATAATACAATCATTGAAACAGCCAGAAACCAGTTAACATTATCTGTGAACTAGCTGTTCCCCGCGATATGAGATATTTTCCGAAATAAAACGTAGTCTATGTGTTTATTCTGGGTGTCAGCTAACTATATAAGAAATTTTATTAAAATCGCTTCGTTAGTCACGATAAGGCACTAGCTCACGCGACGTGAGCCACGCGCCACGAGGTACGACAATAATATTATATTTTTCTTAAATTAAAGTTGCCTGTGTTTTTCCTTATTGCATCAGCTGCCAATAGAAGTCCCGTCAATTTCGGTACAACCATTTCAGGGATTTAACAAACCGATAGACAGTGGGATAGGCATAATTTTTTTTAAATACATTCCTTTTTCAATACCACAAGCAGACACCCCAAAATTATTTATTAGATAAGATTATTAGAACTGTAGTTTACCCACCTCGTCAATTATTGAATTATATTGAAAATTAATTTGTTTGCATAATACGAGCCTTTTTGACACAAACATTCAACACTTCAACTTAACTTTGATGTAACGGACTTATGCTAACAAAATATGGCATAAATCAATTGTTATCAAATACTACTAA
This sequence comes from Leucinodes orbonalis, assembly GCA_019425675.1. Taxonomy (NCBI): domain Eukaryota; kingdom Metazoa; phylum Arthropoda; class Insecta; order Lepidoptera; family Crambidae; genus Leucinodes; species Leucinodes orbonalis. The sequence continues at coordinate 211,719 of PQWD01001567.1, read as the reverse complement.
GAAATTAGATGAGTTATTCAAAAACTATAGGGTAATAAATTTTTTATTTCATTATATTAAAAAGCATGATGAAGGAAATTTACATACCAAGTGTAAATATTCAACATGATGTTTTGTGGCTGCAAAAACAACTGCCTGAGGAGTGGCAGGAGTTAATACTTTGTCCAATAACAACAACAATGCTGCTGTCTTTAGTTCTGCTCTGACCGAAATCCATCCAAGCCATAAAGTTGAAGGCAACTTCCAATCAACATCAAGTCGGATCAACATAGGGTCGGAAAGTCCTGCTTTAGCAAACTCCACAAGCATTTTTGGTAGAGTTGCCGAAAACAGTAGTGTTTGTCGGCTAGATGGCAACCGTGCTACTATTTCACGCAATTGCTCTCCAAAACCCAACTCAAATAATCGATCAGCCTCATCAAACACCACAATTTCTAAAGATGAAAAAATAAATCCATATATTTCACTTTCTACTATATAGTTTAAGGGTTCATTATCTCAAATTGATATTTACATACATGATTTTAATATTTGTTTTTATTTTTTTGTGGAGTTTAAATTTATGATATAGAAAAGAATATTGAGGGCAAAAATTAAAATGAAGAGGGGGACGATGCAATCCTAAACAAACTCATTGCATCGGAGAGGCAAAGCCAAAAAGTGTCCACTCCCTGGTCCGTCCATTCAACATCTGCACCTTAAAGGAGTGCATCGACCACATGGCATCATGGAAATGTATTAATTTTAAGTTGTTATTGTAATAATGAAGAGTAAGACTTAAATAATGTAAGAGTTATTGCCCTATTATTATATTAATATAAAACAGAGAGAGAGAGAGAGTATTTATGATGTTACTTATTTCCTTTATTTTATATTATTCACCCTCCTACTTTACCTAATGTAAATATTTAGTTATTTTTATTCTGACTGTTATCTCGTTCCCCCTTTAACCAATTCTTTTGCCCCATGCGCGGAGCACTAACATAATATTATAATAATAAATTAACAAAATAATGAAACAAAGAGTATGGACCATGAGTCTGTAGATGTAATTTTATTAATAAAAAAAACAAATATTTGTTCAATATCCTGATAAAAATACATAAAATAGCATATGGGAAAAATACCATACACACAACAACAGCAGTGGACATTATGGATGGTGGAGATGAGTTGTAAATACTATAAGTTATTATTAGTGGTTAAAGGGCTTGTTGGCACATGGGCTAGCACATTTTATCTTACTATTCCTTTTGGTTGCACAAATATTGATTTTAGTATAATCCCTGTCTTCCAGCAGCAACACATTAATGATTATTGTATGAGGGGTTGGTATAAAGCTCTGTAGGCAAAGTTTTACCAATATACTTATACTCACTTATATTATCCAACTTCAAACTCATTTCAATACAGATGTGCAAAAAGCGTCCAGGTGTTGCAACCACAATGTCTGGTGCTTTGCCAGACATTACACTAAACTGTTGCTCTATTGACTCTCCTCCCAAAATAGCTGCTGAAGTAAGTCCAGTGAACTTGCCAAGTTCTCTGACAAATTTCAATGTCTGTAATTATAATTCAATTACTTTTAATTTTATTATAATATGAAAATTCATCATCATCATTCTAGCCTAAAATGCCAACTGCACTTATATAGCAGAATAAATTCTATGTGGAGGTTTAAGACCTGCTCTGGAAGACAGTTAAATTTTTTAAACATATTTTATTGTAAATAGACTTTCTTTGAAGCAAGTATTTTTTATAGCAAGGCACTTAGCCTCAAAAGGACCCTTAGCATCTATAAGGTAAAACTATCTATGAGACTTCTTAGTAACTCTAGGCTGGGAATAAAAGAAACAGTTTCTTTAAAATCATCATCATCAGCTCATTAAACGTACCCACCGAGGGGCGAGCCTACCCATATAGGGTGATTAGGCCTTAGTCGTCGTAATATTTTCGAAAATTCGAAAATTCGACATTGTGATACGTCCGGGATTTGAACCTCAGCCCTGCGGTAGGAAGGCGACAGTCCGCACCATTGAGCACCGACGCTCTTTAAAATACTTAAATAAATATACGAGATGGTATTCAAATGTTTTCTATACCTTAAAACCTACCTACCTGTAAGCTAACTCCCTGGTAGGTGATAAGATGAGAGCGCGAAAATTCTTTCCAGGCATGGGTTTACTAGTTGGGTTTGTTAATTTCTCCAGTATTGGCAAAATGAAGCAAGCAGTTTTGCCTGACCCTGTACGAGCCATCGCCACTACATCTTTTCCATTTAATGCTAATGGAATAGTCTGTAAAAATAAATTTTAAATCGTATTTAATTTGGTCCATTCTATAATTTGATTTAATTGAGTTCTTTGTTCTGTTTAACTAGATTAGAAAACTTACGACTATTTAAATATTTTTGAGGTTATAATTACAAAAAACTATTAATATACCACACCTTCCTTTGAATAGGCGTAGGTTGTTTGTAGCCCCTCTTTTATTCCTTTAAGAACTGGAAAACCAAATCCCATTGATTGAAAACCCCCAGAACTCTTCTTTTCTTAGTTGCTTGCTTTCATTCTGTTGCCTTCTTCTTCTGCGAAGCTTCAAACCTGGGAGATCGTCTTCCAAGTTTTTTGGTTAACATAGCTTTGTTTTTTCTTTTTAGTTTTAAATTACATTGATATTAAAATATTTCCACTTGAGTACTATTTTAGATTTATTTTGGCATACATTACTTCATTCAATAAAATCAATGTATTTGTTTTGACAGTTAGGTATACTTTTTCGGCCCGTAGGTATATACTTTTCGGCCCGTCGAAAAATGGCAAAAGTATGTCATAGCATGCCTAATTAACAGTTAATCCCTTGGTCATTTTTGAAATTTTTAGGTTATGATAAAAAGTTAATCTTTTTAAATTTTGAGTTCATTCTTTATATAATTTTAGAAAGTTTTTAGTTTGCACTCACTTTGAAATGTAAATGTAGGTATGTCAGTATCAAAAAAAGTAAAGCTGTCAAAAATAAAAATGACAAGGGAAGTTCTTCGATTTCTTGGCAGGAAAGTATACTCTTTGAGGAAAGTAATGTGATAAGTAGGAATTCTAATGAGTAATAATGTTGGATTATCCATTAAGTGTTTTGAAGAAGTGCGATTATTTGGAAATGAACACAGCAGTACAACAGTTACTTCACCGAAGGGAGGGAATTTATCTATCATATATCATTATCATGATCATTAAGTTCATCACTCTTTCTTCATTAAATACTTATAAATGTTGAGACAGAATGCACTATGTCCTTAGCCTACTTCTAACGGAACGAATAAAAAATGAAAGAAAAAAGTGGACTTAGCGGGAAAATAAAATAGTGAAAGTTTGAAAAACATTAAGGTGAAATGATTAAGAAATTTGACTATTAAACCAAGGGTTACAGGTTCGATCCCCGGGTAGTATATTTGTGTGTATTATATAGATACC
>PQWD01001567.1:174405-201418 GCA_019425675.1 Leucinodes orbonalis | reverse complement strand
CGTAATATTTTCGAAATATTTTCGAAAATTCGAAAATACATTGTGATACGTGCCGGGATTTGAACCTCAGCCCTGCCGGTAGGAAGGCGACAGTCCGCACCATTGAGCCACCGACGCTCTTTAAAATACTTAAATAAATATACGAGATGGTATTCAAATGTTTTTCTATACCTTAAAACCTACCTACCTGTAAAGCTAACTCCCTGGTAGGTGATAAGATGAGAGCGCGAAAATTCTTTCCAGGCATGGGTTTACTAGTTGGGTTTGTTAATTTCTCCAGTATTGGCAAAATGAAGCAAGCAGTTTTGCCTGACCCTGTACGAGCCATCGCCACTACATCTTTTCCATTTAATGCTAATGGAATAGTCTGTAAAAATAAATTTTAAATCGTATTTAATTTGGTCCATTCTATAATTTGATTTAATTGAGTTCTTTGTTCTGTTTAACTAGATTAGAAAACTTACGACTATTTAAATATTTTTTGAGGTTATAATTACAAAAACTATACCACACCTTCTTTTGAATAGGCGTAGGTTGTTGTAGCCCCTCTTTGTTATTCCTTTAAGAACTGGAAAACCAAATCCCATTGATTGAAAACCCCAGAACTCTTCTTTTTCTTAGTTTGCTTGCTTTCATTCTGTTGCCCTTCTTCTTCTTGCGAAGCTTCAAACCCTGGGAGATCGTCTTCCAAGTTTTTTGGTTTTAACATAGCTTTGTTTTTTCTTTTTAGTTTTAAATTACATTGATATTAAAATAATATTTCCACTTGAGTACTATTTTAGATTTATTTTGGCATACATTTACTTCATTCAATAAAATCACATGTATTTGTTTTGACAGTTAGGTATATACTTTTTCGGCCCGTAGGTATATACTTTTTCGGCCCGTCGAAAAATGGCAAAAGTATGTCATAGCACTGCCTAATTAACAGTTAATCCCTTGGTCATTTTTTTGAAATTTTTAGGTTATGATAAAAAGTTAATCTTTTTAAATTTTGAGTTCATTCTTTATATAATTTTTAGAAAGTTTTTAAGTTTGCACTCAACTTTGAAATGTAAATGTAGGTATGTCAGTATCAAAAAAAGTAAAGCTGTCAAAAATAAAAATGACAAGGGAAGTTCTTCGATTTCTTGGCAGGAAAGTATACTCTTTGAGGAAAGTAATGTGATAAGTAGGAATTCTAATGAGTAATAATGTTGGATTATCCATTAAGTGTTTTGAAGAAGTGCGATTATTTGGAAATGAACACAGCAGTACAACAGTTACTTCACCGAAGGGAGGGAATTTATCTATCATATATCATTATCATGATCATTAAGTTCATCACTCTTTCTTCATTAAATACTTATAAATGTTGAGACAGAATGCACTATGTCCTTAGCCTACTTCTAACGGAACGAATAAAAAATGAAAGAAAAAAGTGGACTTAGCGGGAAAATAAAATAGTGAAAGTTTGAAAAACATTAAGGTGAAATGATTAAGAAATTTGACTATTAAACCAAGGGTTACAGGTTCGATCCCCGGGTAGTATATTTGTGTGTATTATATAGATACCGATGTCTATAATATAGATGAACTGATCACAAGGTTAAAGTTGAGGTTAAAGATGGATTTCAACTGCTAGGCATCCGCCCACGTGGAATTCATTAGGGCAGCCCTTTCAGCAGTAGACATTTTAAGCTGTAATGATGATGATGTACGCACAGTATGAACCTATATAAGAAACCCCTTGCTAAAATTTTGCGCTAAGTGGCACTAGTGGCCAAGTAAACCCTATGAGTAAGCCAGTGGAAATTATTTCTTGTCATGTCATGTCATCGATCCTAGAAAAACATAAGTAAGGGAAGTGCAGCTTATTGGATAATTGGTGGGTTAATAAGATATTTTTTTTTTCACAGATATATAAGCACTCTTGTGTTGCAAATGATCATCAGGTAAACCGACCCACAGTAATAATGTTTTTATACTATTTCGTCATCTAGTAAGATATAATACTACCATATTTTAAATCCAAAATCTGTAGGTCACTTAGTTCCGACATTAAGCAAAAGTAAAGTTTCGCATTTTCGACAGATAGACACTCACTCACTCACTCATGATCATCAAAATAGAACTACACTCGCGTGCAAGTAAATCGACTCAAGCCTCAAGTACGCATAACAAGTGATATAACTAAAAAATGCCTTATTATACCTCTATATAATGTTTTACATAATTAAAGCCTAGTAATTGAGCTTTAAAATGGTGTAAGTTGCATGAAAATCGATTCAGTAGTTTAGTAAAAAAGGTTAATGCTAATGATAATGTAAAAAATGTTGAAAATTCATACAATTTCACAGTATGGGGTTACCTATTGTGTTTAAATGAAACAAAATGTGCGTAAGATAAAAAAATTATTCGAGTCAATATTTGGTATTCCCTCCTCTAGCTCTGATCACTGCTCTCATGCGATTCTTCATCGACCTTATCAACTTTTTAATGGATGATTGTGGTATTCGACCCCACTCTTCTACCAACGCAGTCTTGAGCTCATTGATGTTTGTCGGAGCTGGATTCCTCGCTCTAACTTTCATTTGAGCTCGTCCCATATGTGCTCAATGGGATTTAAATCGGGCTGAGCGCTGGCCAATGCATAGTGTGAATTCCAACTTCGTTCAGGAAATCACGTGTGGCCCGAGCAGTGTGACATCGGGCATTGTCAATGCATCAAATGAAATTTTCCCTATTGGGGAAAATTTCATCTTGATGCATAAAGCCTTATAGATATAAATGCATAAAGCCTTGATAAGGGACAACTTGATCCAGTAGAACATTTTCAATGTAACGATCACGGTCAGACCTCCTCCCGGCCTCCCCCAGGAACGAAAACAAGGTCCGTTTTGCCTTCTAAGGAAATTCCAGCCCACATCATGCAAGATCCGCCACCATATGCAACGGTTTTCCACAAAGCAGCACTGTGAAAACCGTTCACGGGACGACGGTATACCCGACCTCTCCTGTCGCTGCCATGGAGACACATCCTCGTCCTCATCTGTGAACAGGACTGACTGCCATTGTCTATGCTCACAATCCAATGTTCTCGAGCAAAGTGAAGGCGTGCTTGACGATGAGCTGTGGTCAACTTCGGGCCTGTAGCGGGTCTTTTCGGAGTAAGGTTAGCTTCTTTCAACCTTCTTCTACTGTCACGACTGACAGTCACAGCACCGCGAACTTGACGTAGCTCCTGCTGCACATCTACGCCGGTAAGGTGTCGATTTCGGAGAGAGGTCGAGACCAAAAACCGGTCGTCACGCTCCGAGGTGCACCGGCGTCGGCTGGTATTAGGCCTCCGAGTGAAGGCACCAGTCTCTTGAAACCTTCTGTATACTCTCGAGACAGCGGACTGACTCATATTCAAACGACGAGCGACTTCTCGCTGGTTCAACCCTTCTTGCAACAGGGTATGACTTGAGCGGCTTCTTCAGGTGTTGTATCCATAATTTTCTTCAAATGACGGCTTTAATTTGCAGAGATGTGTTCAGGTCAACGTCTAATGAGCGACTGATAAGAAAAAAACGATTACAGGGGGTTTTATAGGGGTTGTGTCGCGCAAGTTGTGAATAGAGAGCAGTTTACGGGAGGTTGCGTTCAGTTGCATTCTAAGTACAAGTGTTTATTTAAATTACTGATATTATGCTACCATTTGAAAGCCTAGTTACTAGGATTTAATTATGTAAACATTATATAGAGGTAAAATAAGTCATTTTTGAGTTATATCACTTTTTATGCGCACTTGAGGCTTGAGTCGATTTACTTGCACGCGAGAGTAGTACTTCCCAAGAACTCAGAGAGCTAAATAATAAAGTAATCGCAGTAAGGAAACTTAGATTTGGCACGTCTTTGTCTTGATTTCATTACTTTTAAGAGATAATCAAGTAGCTCCATCGAGACTTGGCTAGATTTTTTACAAAATGTTTTTGGTGGGATAAGTAGGTTATACAAATGTTTTTTTTTATAATATACCTATGAATATGATTATATAGATATCTGCAACATGTTAATGGTAACATCTTGCTAAAGATATCCTTGCGTGTAGTATGAACTTTGAATATAGAAATCTGAAGACAAAAATGGTAATTACATTAACTATCCAAAAAAATGCACGCATCTACATTTACTTGTTTGAAATATTTATAAAAAATTGTGAGTCTTGTTTTCCATCTCAATTCAATGAAGCGATATGAATATTATTCCTCGTATCATAACAAAACTGTATATTGACTGAGGTGTCAAAAACAAGGTGATCTACAAACGCAGACATTTCGCACAATGAACTCTACATTGAACTCAGACCTAGTGAATGTATTTGTGTAAGTGTGTTTATTATTGGTTCACCCGATAGACATCACCCTGTCAAAAGTAGCAAGTACACACAAAGGGACCTTTTTTATAAGTAGATTAAATAGCAAAATCAGTTTATATTAGGATTGTTAGGTACGTGTCCATTCTAATAATGTTTTGGAAATGTTCGTTGAGACCTACTCTTGGGGATTAGACATAAAATTGACGTGGCATAATTAGGCCTACTATTAGGGATAAAATTGACCTGGCATAATCATATATAGTCTATGTTATATGGGTCACTTGTCATCACAACATTTCTGTTGATAAGCGGGCAAATTATCACCACAGCTTTAGACTGTCTATTGTTTTCCCGTAACCTCATACTTGTGGTGATTGTATGTGGTGGTGGTCTGATTAAATGCTCAAAAAAGACGCAGACTACGTTCAAAGTTGCCGGCGATAACTTTACTTGACGGCCTTATCTGTACAAAAGGCAACAGATGGTAAATGCTTATAACTTAGGCTGGTATATTTTTTAACTAAAGCCATCTAGACTACTCCCGCCTCACTCTACTGTGTCTCACAGATGTAATTGTATTAACAATTTTTTTTCCACCTGTAATATTATTTGCACAGACTATTTAGATTAGATTTGATATAGACAAATTCTGTTTCTATGAACTATTAAGTATGGTGGCATAAATGAGTGTAATAAAATGACGCAGTTTATTATTTTCTGGTAAAGCTACTGGAAAAGAGAAGGAATCAACAAAATGCGTTTTTATTGCTCTTTGTTATAAATAATTGATTTTAATTCCTTATTTATCATCATTATTATTAGCTATATGGCCCCATCGAAGGGCAAGAGCGCTCTTCTTCTTCTAGTTTCTTGAGATTGGTTCTTCGCGGGGTTTCAACTTGCACCCTCCGGATCGGAGGGCAACAGTCCACACCAATCACCCACCGACGTCCTAATTTATGGTTGAAATAAAATACCTACACAATTTAGGTAACATTGTGCTATTATTTAATTTTTAAAATATGCCTTCTAGAACAAGGCATTAACAAATACAACTAAATTTAGAATTACCTTATCATAAAGCAATACCAATGTATTCTGATAATGTAGACATTTAAGTCTACGATAAAAGCTCTAAATAATATTAAGGCTTTGAAAATATTTTTTTTATAAACTGAATAGTTTGCGTGAAAAACTGGCAAAATATGTATAACTGCATAAATATAGGATTGATTAAAATATCAAGCTCACGCCTTGGTCCCAACTGAGGTAGGCAGAGATAATAGAGCGTCACTTTGCGAGGAGGAATATATAATATGATGTACCTACATATTAATGAATATAATCGTTGAAAAAATTTTATCTATATCTAGTCAGTAGTTTTTATACGTTATAAATAGTGAACATAGTATTCAGTAATAAATCTTTAGTAGGTGCCTAAGTAAATAATAATAATTTTATTTTATATCACTTGCTGCCACGGAACCGTTTATGAGCTAGTCCGACTCGCACTTGGCCACTTTTGGTGCGCAAGGCCCAAATGGTTTTTTTAAGTGTAGCATTTAATCAATACTCTCCCTTCCTGGTCTTACGAATGCTAATGGACGGCGGTGTCATTTACCGTGAACCGTGATCTCGTTTACCTCTGTTTGATAAAAAATAATGGTTATTTACTTAGTATTTTTTAAGTTAGTGAGAGACATGCTTTGGCACGAATGGGCTGGCTCAAATGGTATCGCGGATTCACGAAACAATTGGCCAAGTTCGAGTTGGAGTCGCCCCTGGACGGTTCTAGATATCGTTCAAACCAAATTTCGTTGTTAGATATCGTAGTAATCTACATCATAATATATGTTTGATTGTATCAATCCATATTGTAGAAGTTTAGAAGTTCAGTGTTTTTTATAAATTAAATCATTGGCGCTAAAGGCAAACAATTTAATTTATAACAACCTTTATTTTTGAGTTTCAGTTTAATGTATGGAGAATCAATTTTTTTTTTAAGTTTCTTGTCAAACTCTTATAGCAGTTCACAGAACACATAATATCGTTACAAAGTTTGAACTGTGTAGTGCTAAAAGTTTCGGTGAAAAAAGGGTGTGTCATATGGACGGACTGACAGACAGACATGACGAATCTGTAAGAATTCGGTTTTTTGCCATTTGGCTACGGAACCCTACAAACGGCGATAATATCGCTTCTCGTTACGTTTCCCGAGTAAATATTATAGTAGCTCATAATCCGCCCATCCTTACGTGTCCCTTGATTTATATTATCTATCCGTTTCTACAGGTCGGCAATGCATACGTTGCTTCTTCGGAGTTGCAAGTGTTACTAATTCAGGGGAACCATGGATAACACCAATGTCGGTTGTTGTGCTGCCGTCCACCAGCTAAAACTTCGTTAACTTTTTCGATATAAAACTGTAAACCCTACTTCGGATAAGGCATCTCTTATATTGCTATTTATCACCATGAAGATATAATATGCTTGTAAAACTTCACTGATTGTGTTTTTTTTATGTTACGAATTGAAAAGGATGGTCGGGACGGAGAGGGATGGTAAGTGATAGACCTGACCATAACAGAGCGGCATTGAAGGACACCAACAAGGTTATTAATATACTCCCAACAATGCACACTACGCCGACACCCCGAAACAACATATATTAGGTTTCTAATACCTGATAATTTCACTAGCTACAGTGCCCTGATCCCGAAACACAAAAGTGCATAATGCTCTTATTTCACGGGACGATATCTGGCACTTCGGTAGTACCTACCTAGACAACTCAGTATCGAGTCTACCACCAAGTGTGTGTGTAGAATCGTGCACAATTTAAATTCCTTATCAGCCGAACTAGCAACAACAACGCTGTTAATTGTGCTCGTCAATTAACAGCGAATTAGCTAGTGGACGGCATTAGCAGGTTAATCTGTAAAAAGTCTAGCGAGTGAAGTACACAAGAGTGTCCCTTCTTCGTACCTATAAATTGTGTATATCTGTCGTATATTATAAGTAATATAATAATTGTGAAATAAAAAATGCGTTTTATAAATCTTTATCATCACCATCGCTCATTATACGTCGGGACCGAGGGGCATTAGCCTACCCGTATAGGGTGATTAGGCCTCAGGCAATCACGCGGGCCCAGGGCGGATTGGCCGACTTCACGCACAACCTTTGAATAAAACTTTATAACTGGAATATTAAATACCTTCTAGAATTACGTAATTTCTTTTTATTTGCTTTGTACTGTAAGCATGACGATAGCGATCATAATGCTAAGCCGTCTAGATACATTTATAAGTAAGTGTTTACTACGTTTCTTTATTGCGTAGGTATTTTACCATTACGGAGTTTTCCGTTGACGTCATATAATAATGAGTAGGTAAGATGAGGTGCATAACCTAAGGTGATCCGAGTGTTCTTTTTATTTTGAGAAAAGCATTGTTATTAAACATTTTCTGTATCGTCATATAATTATGTAACATAACGCTAAATTTTTTTGTTTAATATTTAAATTGTATAAATTATAAAATGGAAATAACTGTTATTGGGCGTTTACTTAATAAATAATTTTTGCTCAATTATTCAGAGTTTTAGGTCTAATGTATGAACATTATACTTACTCGAGCCCGATGATTTGGTTTCTTGATAGTAAGTTTCAATTACATAGTAGGTACTACTATAGTTCGATTCGATTCATTTTGTCGAGGAATTGGTCTTGGTTGTGTCGTTTGTGGTGTGGAGCGATTATGGTTGAAATGCTCGTTTTGAGTGGGTACTAACATTATTTTGCGTGCATAATCATGATGAGGTATCTTTTAATGATCTGGGTATTTGACGACATAATCTATAGTGCCAAAGCCATTATATAATTTGGTGCAACATAAAAAAATCATGTATGATTTAAAAAATATGCATGGTTATCCGCTGTGCTGTTTGTGTAGTCTAGCACTTTTAACCTGTGAAATCAGACACAACACAATTTACACAACTGAATTTCTATTGTTACGCGCCCGCTATTGGGCGACGTGCAGTCCCTACAGTGCACAGTAAGACAGCTTACTTTTGGGCTAGCTCTTGTCTGTGTTACAAAAAGTGTAATGGTTGAGAAGTTGTCTACTATACCATGGATTCATCATGGATCCTCATGCATTACCTACTCATATTTGTGTGTTTGATCATGTTTGAATGTATTAGTTTTATAACAGGTCCTATGATACTAATTCAAGGAATGTTTCTATTATTTCGCTAACTATTTGTTATGGCAAGAATTATTTTGTTTTAACTCACGACTAACAATAATAAAAAATACTTGAGACGCTGTAACTATTAAGTTTAAAAAGTGGACATATAAATGTTCTCATAGCAGTCTTTATTTTTACGCGTCAATCTTGTTTTAGGCAGAAAGAAAATCTCCGTTTGTGATAAGTTACAAACCAACACGTCGTGTTATAAAACTATGTACTTAGGTTTTTTTTGATATTGGGGATTAATAGTTACGCGAAATTCGTTCGCACGAACGTGAGAGTCAACCCCATTCAATAATAATATTATTTAAGCACGCGTTTCGCCCGGACGTATTTTGATCGTGTGTGTATCGGCCTGTTAAAAAATTGATTTCGCTTAGTGTTTGGACTAGAACTAAAAACTCGGCACTTGTGTTTTGAATTATATATTTATAAATTATATTAATAATAAAAAGAACTAAAATAAAATATTTCACAATAAAGACATACATTCCTTTGGCCTGAATATTGGTCTTCTATTATTTCCTTTACTTCTTAAATAGTGTTCTATAAATTCTTTACTGACAGTAAGAATTTATAGACAAAGAGTTTGGACACTAAGACTATAATTATGAATTTGTAATAATATCTGTATTTAAAAGAAATTAACAATAACCATATTAATATACTTCAATCATAACAAGAGTAAATATGTTGTAAGGTTAAGAATTAAAGGATTCATTACAAAAATTAGAAATAATATTAAATAGATAGAATTTGTTAAAGTTTGCCGTTTCGCTACCGTTGCGGTGATGCGAATATTTAGGTTCTGATCTACAGTAAGTAACAAAAGTGCCAAGCCACACTTATTAACTGATATGTAATTCGTCATTCGTCAGTCTCTTTCCCTAACTGTTTTCAAAAGTCGCGTATAAGAATTTTACCTTTCAATTTAACATTTTTTTTTTTAAATATTTTTATTTATGAATGTATCTTATTAATATGTATGTTATATTCCTTATACCTTAATTTATTAATATTAGCTTGTCTATTTGTTTTCATATCAATAATATAAATGTATTAGATATTTTATGTGTAGAGTAATATATATATATATATATATAAATATATTTTTTATGTTTATTTATATGTGTGTATATGTTAATGTTGAAATATAATTATGTATTTATAAGTTGAATTAAGCTTTTTTTACTTTGCACTGTCTTGCCCTTTCATTTTGTTAATTTTCTGTTTGTAAGGTTGTCTGGAAGAGATCGCTCCAAGCGATAAGGCCGCCTGAATTGCATTATTTTCCTTCATTTGTTGTTAAATATGTATCTTTTTTTGGTGTGCAATAAAGAATCATATCTATCTATCTATGTAGAATTTGTGGAAGTAAGGGTCCGTAGAGTTAGGCCGTGTAGATTTAGAAGCTTGGCTCTACATAAGATCCGATTTTTTTGTCTTATATAGTCGTCTTAGCAACATTTTACATGAAATGTTTGGTGGGGTTTTATTTATTAAACATTTTTGCTGATACTACTTTGCAAAAATTTTGCTTGTTAAATTTGGATTTCCTGTCGTATTAGTATTCTTCGTCTTTAGTTACGGTGTTTAACATGGAGTGGAGGCTGAGGGAGTATCTAAATCTTCATAATTGGCATTACGTTTAACTTGAAAGCTCCCTTAGACCACAACTTAAGAAGCTTATGTTACTCTGTATAACATGAATGTAAAATTTATAGATATTTTATATCATGTGTGGCACTGCTTAGTTATTTTTGTTGACTACGTAAAATAGTTTCTGATCCAAGTGATCCCTATTGTTTAAAAGGTTTCTTTAATAAAAAACCAAATGATTTCATATATTCATGTAGACAATCACATTAATTAAATGATGCCATTACTCAATGTTGTAGAGTAACTACCAACGTGTTATCAGTAAATATTTAACCTCGTTATGCGATACTTAGTACATTGGAATAAAACAAATCATTAGGTTAATAACTTGTAATTAAATAATGTATTTATAATTGCTCTAAATTCTGATGAAATTTAATTAAGCGTCCATCCAGTCATGTTGTCCGCGTGACGTTTTAAGAGACCGGTTGTAATTCGCAGCCACTTTACCTGAGAGAAATTTAATATTAATAGGAATTTATTCAAGTTAATGTGAAAAATATAAATGCTAATTTTTCAAATTTTTGCCTTTTGAAACTACTAAAGAATAAGTCACTCTTAAAATTTAGTGTTAGATATACATTTTGATATTTCGAAAAGATATCAGTTCTGGGTCGGCTAAAACCACTTTTGAGCTGTGAGTACGGTTCCCTTATAAGTGTGTGGTATTGGTTTCCCGGAAAAGCCACATACTTTTTCGATGGGTGTTGAACCATCTAGGCAAGGATTTTTTTACAGGAAGGTAGAATTTCTTTTAAACAATCATTAGTTGTATTATGCATAATTGAACAAGGAACATATATTATGTGTATTTGTAAGTATATCGGCTAAACGTTCTTTTGGCGAAACGTTCTTTCGTCAAAACGTTTTATCGGCGAAAGATTTTATCATTAACCCAACGTCGACGAAAGGTGATTTCAGTGTAGATATCTATCGACGAAGTGACTTTCGGATATACCATATTACGTTCTTTTCTTTCGGAACGACTTTCGCTGTTGGTCGCGAATGGCCTGCGGAGCTTCATCGTGCATGACGATTCACCACGTGATTCGGAATCGAGACCCACGGCTTTCAATTGCGGTCTAAGCTCGATCATGATGATGAGCCATGTGGTGTAATCGGTTGAGTGAGACGTCGGCTTTTACACCGAGGGGTTTCGGGTTTAATACACACATTTGAGTGCAAGAACGTGTCTGTTTGTACTGTTGTGAGTTTTTTCTATGTATAATATGCATTTATTTACAAAAAAATGTATTTAAGTATGTTCATCCGCTGTTTAGTAGGTACCTATATTACAGGCTAAATGCTGAGTTTGGGACTAGATGTTGCTGTGTGAATATCAGTGAATATTTATTTATTATTATTAACAGACCACTAGATCACGGTGCACCCTTTTATTTATTTATAAAATAATTGTACCTAAGACAACTGCCGCCCAAAGGGCTAATATTATTGTTTATTCTATCATTTGGTAGGTACCGGAGCAGATTTGATTTACAATCTCTTTATTTATGTATGCTTAATTTAGGAACTATACGATACGTGTACTATATTTTTTATCAAAGATTAAAAACTTCAAGGGTTTTCGTAGTCATCAAACAAAATTTATATTCGAATGCACGAATTATATGAAATAATTTGTTCCTACTAGATACATTATTAAACTCAATGCATAAATTTTCACTTTTCATGCCTCGAATACAAATATTACTTACCTATTGCAAAAGTATGATATGAAAATACATAGATAATTATTATCAAGATATTTCATTTTATGCTTAGTATCTAACAATAATGCAATATAACATTATGCAATTGATAACAGGTATTCCATATTAAACCCACGTTTGCAAAATTAGATTGATTTGAATGGAGTAGATATCGCCCGGTAGGTATAGTTTTATTGCACGGGTACCGTACAGTAAATTTAGAAATTCCTAATTATAATCGAACAATAAATAAACTAGAATATCAAATTATTACCATTGTTTAACTACTTAAACACCAAGGTACACATATATACTAAATGTCCAAGGAAGTGCATAACTTAATTTAAACATAAAATTTAGTACCTATAATTTAAATTGTTTGAAGTAATTACTTGTTCATGATCAGCCTATAACGGCCCACTGCAGGGCACAGGCCTTACCGCACTGCAAAGCTATGGAAAGATTGGGCCGCAACCCACTACGCGGGCCCAATGCTGATTTATTGGTGTTAGCGACTACCATCCTAAGATTGTAGTCGAGACCGAAGACTTATCGTGCTCTCCAAAGCACGGAATCATATTACGTACTTTTAAGATTATCAGGTGTTTCAGCCTGCAATTACCTTATCGTAAATAGTGACTTTTCCCCACGGGATTCAAACCAACGACCTCCGGGCTACTCAGTGGAACACTGTGTTCACTAGGCCACGGAGACAGTTAATTACTTGATAAATTCCATAAAAACATAGTTTCGTTAAAACTATTAAAGCACTAACCTGGTTTATCGTAGCGCTTGCTAAGAGATTATTTGTAACCACACATTTCACAGGGTTCTTCACCTCTTGCCATTGCACTTTGTGTTATATTGCAAAGAGGATAAAGAAGACGACGATGAAATTGAAGAGGCGATGCTTGAGACACTGCTAGATTTTGAAGATATTTTCGTTTTGAAACTATGACGCGTTTCACCAATGAATCGGCCAAGAGCCTGCATCAACGAGGAATGCTTCTCTCGAATGGGTTGGTATACATTTTAAGGTATATGCGATACGTGTTTCCGCGACGAATATTGAATTGCTTCTGACGTCTAGCTTCGGCCGCCTGCCTCCCCTCTGCTTGCCTTATACATACGGTATGAAGCAAACAGCGTGCGCGCAACTGAGGACTCAGGGTCAGTAATTTATTGAAGATCGGCGTCAGACTATAGCAATCGAGTCATTAAACATATATTATGACGTCGATAGAGCTGACGCTCTAAATATGACTTATAAATAAATAAAGCGTCATGATAAATATAATATACAATTTAAAAGAAGTCCCAAATGGTTGTTATTGTTTTAAGTGAGTATCGTGTGATTTTTGAAGAAACGATTGCATTACATTCAAGAAGTGCAAATGACATTAAAAGTAAGTTATAAAATATTTAATAAAAACACATGAACTCTTAAATTTTTCATTACCTATGATACCTATATTCATATATGATTTGTATCAAAAACAAAAATGCTTTATTCAGTTTGGGTCCATACATAACACTTATGAATGTCAATGAAGCTACCACACTGGTTCGGACAGTAGTTTTCTAAATATACACTACGCTGCGAAAGAGTTCTCGATTAGATCTTATGCAATAATAATACCTAGTTTAAAAGATGCATTGTTTTATATCCGATAATTCCATGCATTAGGTTCTAATTACTGTTGTAAATATGATGGTTGCTGCAATGATGAGGACAGTTAATGATCTTCTAACCGTATGATTTATTCGTAGTTGAAATAAATCTGCCCTAAGTATTAAAATGACTCAATATTAAATCAGGCATCAAAATTTTATCGATAACTGATTACTAACCATTAGCGAGCACTACAGATTGGTGGGTGTTAACGAATACCGACCTAAGATAATAATTGACCCTCGAAGCACACAGAAAGAAAAATTTTACAAATAAACCTTTTTTCTCTCCGTAGCCCACCAGATCAGAAAAGTTCAAGTGGCACTGTGCCGGTCACGTATGTCGTTAAACCGAATGTTTATTAAATTCTGAATTTCTGCCGTTCTCGTCACTCCGACTTTTCCCGACGATCTTGATGAAGCATTATTTCGCTCGATTGCTTGGAGGCATGAATATGAATGGAGCAAATCAGGCCGTAAGTTGTTGTCCAAATAAGTAGAAAGTTGTTGGTGGCGTTCGCCTGTCATTTAGTTCCTTAACGTTTTTAACTCTATCTAATCTTTAACAAGCCCAAATGTGTTGCCGAACTCTACAAGTTGGCATCATTCAGGCATGTTCACAAGCACCTCCTCGGTAAGGTCAACTCTGATCGAGATCTGTGAACATGGAACTTCAAGGTTAATAAATTTTTGAATTCCTTAAATGATAAGGGAGCATTTCCAATGACACGTCGTATGCGTTACTTGCATTATTACATTAAATAATTTAAGAGTAACTAAAATAGTTCATTGAACCTACATTTCTTTTCCATAGAATATATCTACGGGGGTTTACCACATCGTAAAATTAAATTTCGCGAGTGAATACCCGGTTGATGATAGTTTATTTATGAGTCACTACACAGTATATAACAAAATCGTATTCTATAAAAAGCACGTGTCAAGAAAGCAAATGAACATGCAAAAATGGTCTCGAGTAACTTTAGCATTAGCACCGATACCTATTGGTTAAGTATGAACATTAGCCCAGTGTAATCCACTCACACACACTAAAGCGTATTTTTTGAAAGCTGGGTAAATCAGCTCCTTTATGTAAATTTTCCATTATAAGATTACACGTTCTATTCTATTCTACGTATCGATCTGACTGATACAAGTTAAGTTGTTGCTATTTGACATAATATAAGTACAATAAAAGAAGATTTTGCCTAAAAATATAAAGCTCGAATACATATCAAACGTGAGAACAACAATGATCAAAAGGCACAGGTTTCCTAAGAAGCAAAAATAATATTATACACAATTCAAGACCCACTTAAGTGCCTATCGAAAAGTGTACATAATATTTTCTATACCTAGATGGTTGAAATATATTTTTCTTGCTACTTATTAAAAATATATTATTGCTTTCTCCAATATTCGTATGTAACCTTCATTGGAAATTGGAAGTTGTGTAGTTATTCTGTCGAGATCTTATAAACCAATGAGAGACAGCGAAGTGGATATTTTCCTTCTGGTCTAGCTAACATAATAATAATAAAATCAATCCGCTTACATTTTTCTGCTTCTAAAACAGTCTGTTTCTAAATTATTAAGAAATTTTCAAATATTCCAATAGGCTGATGTTTGTAATTTCATTTGCAGTAAGCACGTACCGTTCTTAGTAGTCAATAACAGTTCAAACCAGTGGTCGAAAAAAATTTGACGTTCACAAGTGTTCTTTATGGACCTAAATTGAAGAAATTTTTTTTTATTTTGATTATTAACTATTATTTAAATTGTTTTATATCCTTGTAGGGATACAATTGCTTTGGGACACACATTGAAATCACCTGCTCGATAGTATATTAGTAGTCACGTCCCCAACTTTCAAGTTTAAGTCACCTGTTTATTGAAGTGGCTGCAGTAGCACACTGGTGCCACTTCAGTGTGCTACACACCAGCATAATTTCAAGAATTTGAAAATACATTCGTACGCGGCGGTATGAACTGATAACTGACATGATACCTCACACATCTTTAATGATTCAGCAAAACATTGCAGTTTGGCTGGCTAATTATAATGCATCCGCACTATAGTCCTGACATTGCCATTTGTTTCAGTTACATTATTTCTAAATGAACGAACTACCTACTGACGTTATAGTTTTTAATATTCATCATTAGCCCATACAATTAATTGCATTTAAAAATAACTGAAACTCTAATTCTTTACTAGATAAACCGTGAATGTTCTAAAGAATAAATTTCAGGTTAATACGTTTATCGTTTGTCACTGGTTTGCGAGAGAAGTCCTCTATTGTCTCCCTATATAATTAAAAAACTTTGGAACAACTTTCAAAGTTTGTGTCAATAAATGTTATACGCTAACAATGTAGCTAATTCGTTCTTAATTTTCAATACCTTTAAACTTATTTAACCTTTAATTTGTTTATATCAAAAAATATAAACATATCACTTATCATTATAACTACATGTAAAATTTTAAAGAAACGTATAAGTGAATACTGTTATTTAAGCTTACTAGGTACTTATTAGATGTGTAACACCTAGACAATGGAAAATCACACAAAGGAAGTGCATAAGTATCTCACCCTGGCATTATATTCAAAAGTCCGAGTTACAAAGCTTCATTATATTTAGATTGTTTCAATGCAGTCTCTGACTAGCGCTCATACAAATGCCTAAGAAGTCGAAACCTAACTAACTACGAGTACGTATACTATACTAAACGCGTGACTAAAGCGAGAGCATTTATAATCGTCATAAAAATTCAAAACTGAAATGAATATAAACAGAGGTTTAGGTACCTACTAGTGTGATAGTACAACGGAGATCAGATTGAAAGGGATTTAAGAGATTATTATTTACTCTTAAATTTGCTGAATTGATCGTGGAAATTATATGGAGGATTTTCTTAGGCCTTATGCCCGTCCATCACACAGACGCTTGGCTCCAATTTCACGTTGAGCATTGTCATAATGCGTTTTCGCATGGCATCCGCATACAGATTTGCACACACGGGAGTACTTAGAAATAAAAGCCGTCCGCGTATTGCCTTGGCCTGCACAATCGCCAAATTCAGCCTGTCCCATGCATTCGATGTTGTCCCATGCTTGCTGCTTTAAAAACGAATTTTGGATGAAGTGACAACAACCCAAAAACTAGGGGATTAACGCTTACTCTTAAAACAATATTGCTGTATTGATACGTAGGCATTTTTGGACTACAAAAGGCGAAGTAATATTATTTCAATACTGTTTTAGGCGTCGGTGGCTCATTGGTGAAGACTGTTGCCTTCCAATCTGGAAGGTGAAGGTTTGAATCCCGCCACGCACGTCTTTTCAAATTTTCGAAATTATATGTATGTTAATCCGATGCTCTCACGGTAAAGAAGAAAAAATAGAACATGACCTGGCCGATGAACTCGCAGAGCGCTGCGTGAACAGTACCGGGCTAAGACAGCGCGGAACCTGTAGGGAGTTCTGTCAAAGAGCCCTTGATTTCAAACTACGCTATAAAGCTGTCCTTATTTTTACGATTTGCAGTGAAGCAACAGAGTTTGAGATATTTTTACCAAGTCAAGCCGAAGCTATATAATCTAAGATATCCACGCTTTAGGCGTGCAAGATAATTTACGCTCCTTTTTAATTTTTATTGCTGCCAAACATGTAATCTACTTGTAGCGCGGGACCCTCAAGGGTCTAGGATTGAGGGTCATTTGCTAATCTTGCTATAAGGCTCATCGGGTACTGAGCGTGAGCAACTTACTCAGGCGATACACCGCGGTATAGATTTGCATGTGTAAATAACAACTATTTGTGTATAAACTACTAGCATTTTACAATCAGTCCTGGATTAACCCTTAAGCAAATTAAGCACTAGCTTAGGGCCCCACGTCCAGGGGGGCCNAAGGTTTTCGCTTCACCAACTGACCTGGCACAGTTGTGGTCCAATCAGGTTGATGTTGTCCAGCACCGGGCGGAACTCCTGCAAGTCGGCTTCCAGCCGCAAGATGTCCTCCTCATACGGCTCCACGGCTTGGAGGCTCGACTCGGCGCTCGCCATCCATTCGTTGAGGCTATAACACATATACATTGATTACTTCACTGCCTAATTGTGTATCAATCAATGAAGTATATTGATGATTATTTCACCATTTATTTAAAGGAAATAAAGATTTCAATAACGTCCTACAGAAATGTAGAGGCCTTCTTACACAGCATAGCCATGAGGGAAAGCCTGTAATCTCATATAAACGAAAAATTAACTAGATGCACAATCACGAAAAAAAAAACAAAAAAAAGTTCATTCACCTTCTAGACCACAACCAGTTCATTGACCTTCTAGATTACACCCAACAAGTTCATTGACCTTCTAGATTACACCCTACAAAGTTCATTGACCTTCTAGATTACACCCTACAAGTTCATTGACCTTCTAGATTACACCCTACAAGTTCATTGACCTTCTAGATTACACCCTACAAGTTCATTGACCTTCAAGACCCTACCCTAAGTGTATCGGCATGCAACACACTATTGACGAATATTTATGTGATAAAAATCCGTGGTCTTAAACTGCTCAGCTATTTCAGTGTTTATGATATATTGTTACATTAAGGAATTGTTTTTAAAAAAGGCTACACTGTTGAGTTTTCTTGAGTGCTTCTTTCTCAACAGGCCAAACCACTGAAGCGCTTTTTTTTCAAAGCATCAAAACTCATATTTTTATTTTAGTATTTTAATCGTTTTTTATTATATTTTTGTATATTTTTTGACGTTCATAAGTGCTTTTTGTAAGGCTAATTTGAAATAAATATTGTTGAGTTTGAGTTGAGAACACTGACCGGTTGTGGGCCGTATGCAGCTGCTGCACGAGCGGCAGGGTGTCGGCGGCGCGGCGCAGGAGGTCGGCGCCCGGCCGGTGAGGTCGTTGAACCGCCGCTGCAGCGCGTCCAGCTTGTCCTTGAGCTGCAGCGCCTCGTCGCCGGAGATGTGCTTCATCAGCTCCAGCCCCGACTCCACCGTGCTGTCCACGGCCTCCTGCTTCGACGCTATCTCCTCCGTCTTCTCCTGTTGTGGGAATAGAGAGGTTTGTTTCAACACAAAATATCTCATGCCAAGAAAGGACTCGGATTTGTAAAAACCTATTCCTCGAAAGGGTTTTATCGCACCAATGTCGTCTTCGTCATTATATCATAATTGTCCATTGCTGAACAAAGGATCCCTGATGATTTCGGTCGACATTAATTTGCTACTCGCTTCCTTAACCAGGTCATCCGTCCATCTAGTTGGGGGTCGGCCTACGCTTTTCCCGTTATGACGCAACTTTTTGCATAATGCGCAAAATTCAAAAAGTAATTTGTTCAACTTGGATACAATATTATTTACAGTGTTGTCATTAATAATTTACTTATCATGCTTTATTACTATTTTGTCTCGAACAAAACCACAAATTATAGATTATAATTTTAGATTTAAATCATCAATAAAGCTGGGTTAACTCGACAACTTTTTAATGTTATAGGGAGCAAACGAACAAGAAAGAACATTTTGCCCTCTTCCTAGTGAAAACTGTAACATCAGAAGTGCCACCGGTGCGTTGATTGCCTTTTAGGAAGAAATAAGCTCTTTTCTATAAGGTTCTTAAATCATATTTTATCTGTATATCAATTATACAGATCTGTCAGAAAAAAACCCTAACACACACCTATTCTTTTTCTTCATCTTATCAAGTAAAAAATGGTAACGCAATCAATATTGGGCCACTTTAATCGCCCTTTCATTTGCCATCCAGAGGAAACCGCACGAAGATAGTTCGGGCTAGACAGTAGGTGTTCCATTGTCTGAAGCACCACAGTCGCACATTACTTCTGGAATATCCCCATCTATTATTATATAAACAAATACTCACAGCAAGCTCGTCCATCCTTCTCAACAATTTCTCCATATGCACCGGCAGGATCTTCCTCTTGGCCAAGTACTGCTCCATGGAGTCCATCCAGGCGGACAAGTCCTGGTAGGTGAGCACGAGGTGACGGAGGCCCTTGCGTGAGTTGTCCAGTAGTGAGCCCACGTGCAGGCTGTTGTCCACTAGGGCTTGGTATCTGGTGAAGGATTTGTAATAAAAATCAAGTATCGGATAGAGGGTAGGTATGAACTAACGATTGGTTCAATATTTCATGAAGGTTCTGGAGTAAACAATGCGTATAACCAGCATTGGACCAATTGTCTCTTATATGTATCTATTAAGGCATTAATAACAAATAATATAAATATCCACTGACATTCACACCGCGCCATCTAGCCTCAAGTTAAACGTGATGCCTGTAATATTGGTACTGAACAACGGCTAAATAAACTTATATATATTTTTTGTAAATTGTATATTATACATAGAAAACACCCAGACTAATACAAACAGACATGTTCATGCACACAAATGTTGGTACAGCAATGGACTAATGTCTCTAATATGTATTTATGAAGGCATTAAATGTATTAGTGGTATGTTTGTAACAGACATTTAAATATCCGGTAAGAAGGATATTCCCTAAAATTAAACTCCATTTATTTACGAATACGTATTAAATCAGTGCGGTATTTGCTAAACATAATGCTTTTAAATGATGCTACTCATAGCTGCAAATAATAAAACCAAAATTTAATAATAGTCAAATAAAAATATTTTTATATTATGTGTGATATTTCATTTTACTTTATTACAAGTCTAATTTAAGATAATCCAAATATAATCAGTATATTTGGATTATCTTAAATTTGTATCTTTAGATTTCCGAATCGACTCCGGTTAGTTCTAAACGCCGATTATCCGACCATTTACTAGAGATTTGGCGTTGCATACCTGTCAGTAGCAGCTTGCAGCCTGTCCGCGAGGGCAGTGGCCTCGTCGTCTCCCACCAGACCCATGAGGGTGGACGCGGTTTCCGTCAGTTGCTTGAACGCAGGCTGCTTCGAGATGATGTCGTCGTGAAGCGCCTGAGCAAACATAATATTCCATAATAAACTTGTACAAAAAAGTAAAAATAATCTGGTAATTAAGGACTGTTCAAGCTAGACCTGTAGTCACTTCTACCTGAAAGATCTCGCTCAATAATATATATGTATTACGTATATCAACATTTGTAAAGAAAAGTTTAATGGTTTTATGGGGATATGAGTCTATTCTATAGACCTGTAGTCATCTCCACCTGAAAGATCTCACTTTGTAATATATATGTAGTACATATGTTAACTATCATTAAAAGACACGTAACTGATATGTGATTTTAAAGTTTACAGTACTTTACGTGCATGACATATTATATATATAAAATAGTAAAAACATTTTTTTAACTGTCACACACTGTGGGACCTCTCACAAATTTTACGCCAGATATCTCGGTATTCCACTTTTCTTATCCAGCCTCTACCGGCGCCCATTCAAACGTCGTCGGTCCATCAGGCCTGTCCGTACGCTTCGTTCCTGGTCCTTCGTTTCAGTCCCGGTAATTTGATCCCAGTCCGTACGCTATTATATACATTATTCAACCAAACTGTCAAACTAACCTTGTGCTCCCTGATCTTCAGCTGGATCTTCTCCTCATCAGTGGGCACCAGCTGCAGAGCCTTCACCTTGCGTTCGGAGACTCCGAGCCATTCGACAAGAGGTTGTAATTGCTCTTGGAACTGTTTGGCCACCTGTTAATGTACTTATGTCAGTAATATTCGATTCATTCATGAATTAAAAAATATATTTTATTTGAAATACTAACAGCACTATGACAGTTTGTTTAATTACAATTTGAAGTATAAGTTGTTTCTAGGCTATTGTTTCCCTTTTTTTTACATTGGTATACGAACTATTTGTCACTAAAAAGATAGCGAAAAATTTTTTTGTAAATCTTCCTCCGCCCTCTTTGTAAAAGAACAGAAATTTGTGTAACCCCCACCGCAAAATGAAAACAAATTCCATGACACTATATTCTAAATTAGGAAAAAGGAAGCATGCTACCCTAAAACTAAAGCGAACGATTCTAAATCAGGATAAGGGAATTATGTTCCTCCGAATTTCAAGCAAGCGAAACCGCGTGTTAAAGTAAGTGGAGTCATAAACATCACCTTCATAGCCTGCTCCAAGTCCAGCATACGTTGCTGTGCGGCCTGGGTTAAAGCGTCGAATCGTTGTACCAAAGCCCTCAGTTGGGACTCCACGGCAG
Source organism: Leucinodes orbonalis (assembly GCA_019425675.1). Lineage (NCBI taxonomy): Eukaryota > Metazoa > Arthropoda > Insecta > Lepidoptera > Crambidae > Leucinodes > Leucinodes orbonalis. Next base: position 179,560 of record PQWD01001567.1, on the reverse strand, counting down.
CCCTCTCTGCCGGCGGACACCCGGCGGCTACCTCCTTGCCCATCGCGAATAGCGACGACATCGAGTTCTGGCGGTCTAGCAGCATCTTCTTCAGGAACTGTTGGGGGTAAGTCGATATCAAATTTAGTTACTCTGCCATAGCGACAGTCAGCATTAATATTACGGTTATATCATATTAATATTGTGTGAAACAATGTGAATTGTGTTTTAGGGCATATACTGTATTTTATTTGTTATTAAAATTGTAACCATATCCAATAAATACGTGTCGTGTTCATTATTTATAGAATGAATGTAAAATTATATATTTAAGGAACAATTATATTTAAGGAACACTACTCATATTATTTTCCGTTTGTGAACCACCAAAAAACATATACATGTATTTTAATTAATAAAAATTACATATTTAATAACATAAACATTAAATTAAACATTATTTTAAGAAGTTAAAGATAATGGAGGGCTGATATTTGAATTAGGATAATTACTATACACGACGAATATTCATCCGATCGTTCACCCTTCAACGGTTTCATAAAATAAATTGGAATTAAACTCTATTGTTTTTTTTTATTTATTTATTTGGAAACTCAGCACAACAGCATTTTTTAATAATCATGACCTTAAATAATCAGTGTAAACACTTAGTCAATAAAAGAGTTTCACTACATGCTTTAGTAAGTAAATAAGGTTCAAATTATGGTGGCAATATATGTACATACCACTGCCTTGGAATAGATTTACTCCACTCTTACTGTTCCTAGAACTTTAATTTAGAAATATACCAGTACAATTGAAATAAACAAAAATGTCAGCCGCTTCATACAAAACTACGTTTATTCGTGTATAAAGTTCTAATACAAACCTTCTGCTCCTGTAGCTGCGCCTTCACAACCTTGTAATCGGCGGACGGCGGTTTCTGGTTGTTGACCATGTCTTCAGTATCGGCGAGCCACTTCTCTAAGCCGCTGAGGGCTTCTGCGAACTTGCCCGACTGGAGTAGACCCACGTCTAGACGACGTTCGCGCTCGTTCATCTAGTCAGAAATTTGAGATTGTTGGTTAATTTATTTATATATCGGAAGATCGAGGAGGCGTGGTACCGTCTGAGCGTAGATAAATATTGACCGTTTTATTATTCACGTTACCGGCTCAGTTATCTCCTCAAATCTTAAGTAAATATCCACTGACACTCGCACAGCGCCATCTAGCCCATCTCGCTCGATGTCTCCTATAAGGTCATCAGATTTCTCCAATATATTAAGCGAGGGGCTTGCTTTTTTTGTAAAACATACATAGAAACACCCAGACTATTACAGACAGACATGTTCATGCACTCAAATGTTTGTAATGCCCGGGAATCGAACCCGAAACCCTTAGTGTAGAAGCAAACGTCTCGATCATTACACACAACGTCAACCTTATTAAAGTAAAATTTATTTAGAATCAATTACAAAATGGTGAAACATTAATAAAAATAATAAACATCTTACGGACTGTTAGATGTTAGAAGGCGGAATTACAGTTAAAATTTTCTTATTTGTGAGAATAGTTATCCCCAGCGAGTGTATAACTACTTATAATAATAAGTTAAGTAACGCTTTGCTCTCATCATTCAATGAGCAAACTGTTAAAAGTCAAAGTCAAAATCCATTTATTCAGATTAAGCTTACAAAAAGCACTTATGAACGTCAAAAAGAATACATCAAATACAATAAAAAAAAACATTGAAAATACCAAAGTAACTCACAAAAATGAATTTTGATACTTGGAAAGAAGCGCTTAGTTTTGCCTGTTCATCTTCTAACTTAAGTAATAACTGTTTACCTTCTCCTTAAGCGCGTTCCACTTGTCGTTCATCTTCTCCAAGTCCTTCTCCAGCTGATTAGTGGGCACGCCTTGCAAAGCGGAACGCACCAGCCCCTGGCCGATCTTGTTGCAATGTGTGACGTTCTGTCCGAGCGGCTCTAGTGTACGGCGACGCAGTTCCGCAAAGTCCTTCTGCTGGAGACGGATCTGTTCCACTTCTGATGATACTGGTTTAAGGCTGGACACTTGTTCGGATGCCTGGTGAATAGTATTTATGTTACAGCTGGTTTATACAAAATTATATATTATTGGTGATTTTGTAGCATCTTAAGTATTTGCGTTTTCGAATCATCATCATCAGCTCATTAAACGTCCCCACCGAGGGGCACGAGCCTACCCGTATAGGGTGATTAGGCCTTTGTCGTCCACGCGGGCCCAGTGCGGATGGACGACTTCACACACAACTTCGAAGCTCTTCGCAGGCGTGCATGAAGGTTCCTCACGATGTTTCCTTCACCGTAAGAGCGTCGGATAACGTACATATATTTTTCGAAAATTCGAAAATACATTGGTACGTGTCGGGATTTGAACCTCAGCCCTCCCGGTAAGAAGACGACAGTCCACACCACTGAGCCACCGACGCTTCACCGCCGACGCCGGCGTTTTCGAATACTGTTAGTTGATTAGCAATAGCTTAGAAAAGATTCGCCTGTTTTTTTCATCATTAATGAAAGTAAACAACTAGCATTCATTAAAAATTGCAATATATCCTTCTCTTTCTTCTTTATATTAAAGTAATATTCCACTACCACTGCTAGAAAAGATCTCCCCCCCATTTTAGGCAGGGCAGTTTACTTCGATAATATTGTTTAAAATTATGTTTCAAGCATAAATCACCAATTGAAATAAAAAAATGAATCAAATTAAAATATTAGCTACCATTCATGTAACTTTTTATTCTCTCTATTTACTTATCGACAATAATATAAACATATTACAGGCTTATTTGTACTCTTTACTAGATGACAAAAGTCATATCATTCTATTTATTCACTATGAAAACTCATAATAACCTCATGAACATCCTCCATTACAGAGTCGTAGGCCTTGTAGAAGGCCTCCAGTTTGCTAAGCGTATCATCTAGCTCTTGTTCGCGAGCGCGTGTCCTCTCGTCCAGCTTGCCCAGGTTTTTGCGAAGTCCCTCCACCTGAAATCATTTAATTTGATGATGTTTGTTTTCTTACACGTAGAAGACACACTTTGTAAGGCGTGTCGTTAAGTGACAAGTAGACTATAGTTCACATTTTTTTTAGCCATAGAAATTCACACACCGCTATCTAGCCCCAAATTAAGCGTGAAGCCTATATTATGCCTAAACACCGGATTAACTTATAAAACCTTTTTTAAATACATACATATCTAACATAGAAAACACCCAGACCATTACAAACAGACATGTTCATGCACACAAATGTTTGTACGCCCGGGGATCGAACCCGGAACCCATGGTGTAGCAGACGATGTTTCAACCGCTACACCAAATGGGTAGCCCAACATTATATATTGGTTCTCGTAGATTCATTCTAATACTGGTTTCAATAAACTGGCAAGAATGAGACCCCTTTAAATGTTTGGTATATAATTGTTTGATAACATAAAAACATTATGCATAAAATTATTTGTACTGCCTAGAGATCGAACACTTAGTGTAATAGCAGAATTTCCAACTATGAAACCAAGTAAGTAGCCATAATTATTAAAGTACGTTTAAAGAGTCCTAAATTACCTGATCTCTAGTCTTGGACGAGTCGACAGCATAACCGCTGTCCACTAGACTCTCGGCAGCTCGCTCGATGTCTCCTATAAGGTCATCAGATTTCTCCAATCGCTTGTAGAAGCGACCGACGTCATCCAGCTGCTGTTTCACCGTTTTGATCTCACGACCAGGCGGCTTCATCGCGTCCAGTTCCTTCTCCAGATCGACAAGTCGTAGGATAGGTTCTTCACTTTCTCCTGTGTAAAGAGGAATGTATTGTTTAACCGTCCATCGATAGTGATTAAAACGTATTCTTTGTTGGTAGGGCTCCGAAAGGAGTCATACAATCATTAAATATAAAAATACATATGTAGCGAACCCCAATTAAATCATAATCAAATATAGAGGTTGCAATATTAGACGAGTTAATAAATAAACAAATGCCAAGTAAATTCAAACTCAAAAATATCTTATTCCATTAATTTTAAAGTTTTGATACGTCGAATAAAAAAGAGCTATTAGTTTTAATCTCTCACTGGTTCGAAAAGTTTGATTCTAGTAAAAATACTCCAGAACCAAACTCACTAATTATCCTTTTCAATCGCCAATAATTTGACAAACATCTACTCCTCAAAGACTATTTACGATAAATACAGGAAAATTTGTGGTATATCCGATCAAAGACTGTCTCAGAAAAAGAATTGAAAAAATAACGTTTGTGGGAACAGTAATCCCTAGCAAGTCTTAGGCCCGTATTCTTAGACGTGACTTAAGCATTGATCTTTACTTAAATAGAGTAAGAAGGGGATACCGCTATTTATCGTATATAGCGCTATTCCTTTCTAACTCTATTTAAATAAAGACCAATGCTTGAGTCTCGTTTTAGACCACTTAACTAAGTCACATCTTGTTAAGTAATATATATGACCCCCTCGAAGACTATTTTAGGATAAATACAGGAAATTTGTCTTTATGTGATCGAAGACTATCTCAGAATATTAACTGAAAAAATATTATTTATGGGGACAGTAATCCTTAGCAAGTCTTAGGCCCGTATTCTAAACAAGACTCACGCATTGATCTTTACTTAAATAGAGTAAGAAAGGGACGCTTCTATTTGTCATATTAGGAGCGCCGTAAGGCATAAAAATGATAAAATCTCGGAATCCAGTTATTGTGAATGAATGTTCATAAAACTGTTGGATTGCATTGTTAAAAGCTTAAATTAAAATGTTAAAAAAACAAAAAATGCCGATCTTGATTACAACAATTTATAACAACAATTTATTGAAAAATACGAGGGACAAGAGGAAATAAAATGTTTGGAGTATAGGTTTAAATTTTATCTAATAAATTATATTTTATATAGTAACTTTAATGTTAATTTATTAATATTTAACAAAATAACAAGTTACAAAAGAAATTACTATATAATTTTTACATTATTGTTAATTATTGTCGTCGTCATCGTCATCGATCTCATTGATGTAAATTGTAGGTGAAGGATTAGTACAGCTGTTACCATTACATTCTAAAAAGCTACAGTGCAATGTAATCCACTTTTCCTGCACCCACAAGATGCTCCGC